>PVIY010038303.1:0-24004 GCA_004026745.1 Myrmecophaga tridactyla | reverse complement strand
TTATGATTTTTGAATGTGTATATCCAGCCAGACTTTTTTTTTGAGATGCAGATGCCTAAATTCAATAGATTACCTCTTCCAAGGGCTCTTCAAATAAAGATCCTCCAATGTGAATTCATCCCTAGTTACCTAAAAAATGTTTTGCCTGTTCCCTATATTGCTTAAAGGTATTATAACCCTATATATATTATACAAGTAAGAAACTTCCAAGTCATTTTTGACTTCTCGCCATTCTGTTCTTCCCTACACAAATTCTGCCTCCATTCCCACTGCCTTCTTTAAAGCTCTCAACATTTCTTGCACAGATTATTTATTAATTATCTTACAGATGTAACATGTACTATGAACATAAAAAATGACTAAAGCATAATCTTTGCCTTGAGGGGGTAACAAATGAGCCACAATATTTGTGTGAGCCACGACAATGTATTAAGTTATCTAGAAGAGCTATGAATTTACAGTAGGCATTTGAATTTTTTTTCTTTAGGGCATTCATCCCTTTATTCATTTTATTCAACAAATATCGTTTTTTTTAATTTTTTTTAATTAACAAGCCAAAACAACATATAAACAGGAATATTTCTAACATACAAATATTCCATACATGGTATAAAATCAATGGCTCACATCATCACATAGTAGTATATTCATCACCATGATCATTTTTTAGAACATTTACCTCACTCCAGAAAAAGAAATAAAAAGAAAAAAGAAAAAACTCATACATACCATATCCCTTACCCCTCCCTCTCATTGACCACTAGTGTTTCCATCTACCCAATATATTTTAACCTTTGTTCTCCCTATTTTCCTATAGACCTTACCACTCCCTTTCATTGATCACTAGTATTTAAATCTACTCAATTTGTTTTAACATTTGTTCTCCCTATTATTTGTTTATTTTTAATCCATATTTTTACTCATCTGTCTATACCATAGATAAAAGGAGCATTAGACACAAGCTTTCCACAATCACAGAGTCACACTGTGAAAGCTGTATCATTATACAATCATCTTCAAGAAACATGGCTACTGGAACACAGCTCTATAGTTTCTGGCACTTCCCTCTAGCCTCTCTAATACACCTTAAACTAAAAAGGGGATATCTATAAAATGCGTAAGAATAACCTCCAGGATAACCTCTCAACTATGTTTGAAATCTCTCACCCACTGACACTTTATTTTGTCTTATTTCTCTCTTCCCCCTTTTGGTCAAGAAGGTTTTCTCAATCCCTTGATGCCGAATTTTTAATGTTTACTTTGTATTGCTTTCTCTCTTTAACTTAACTCTAATTTATTCTTCACATTTATTACCATAGTTGTTTCTAAAAATATTATGATGTTACTGCTTATGCTTAATTTTTTTTTACTACCTCTAGGATAAAGCCTAAATAATAAACATGGTGTTCAGGGTCTTTCATAATCTGGCTCCAAATTAACTTAATGGCTCCCAGGTACCCTAATGCTCCAACCATACCATTACTGGACAAAGTCAGGAAATTCCAAGCTTTACCAAAAGCTCTTTATATTCTACTCTTTCTCAGCCGGAAACATTTGGCCGGGTTAAAATACCATTTCCTCTGGGATACTTTACTGAACTCTTCCAAGCAGAATTAATTATTCAATCTCTGGGTCTCTACAGCCTTTTATTCCTATCATGGATATAGTACTTAATAAACTGCATTATCATTTAGTTTATATATCCAGCTCCTCTATTAAGTCTGAGCTCCTTAAAACCATCAGCCATATCTTGACAATCTTTGCATCACCAGGAACTAGCACCAATTTGGCACCTCACAGGCATTGAAAAGATGCTTCTTAAATTGAAACAAAGTACTATATTGCCAAACTGTAGATACTCTTAAATTTGGTGATTAACAATTAGAATGTATGCCAATTTAACATTTTCAAATATAGGCTTTCCAGTTATCGAACATCAATCCTTATACCTATAGTTAAACTGCATTTGAAATGTCACAATCATTCAGTGGTGCATATTAAATTTTAAAATGTTGATTCTATGCTTCATTTATATTTTACATTTCCCTCACTGGTATGAAACTTAACAGCTGGCATATTACTGGTGGCAGATAACAACTGGGGCATGGAGTGGGGCACAACACTGTGGTGATAAGTTACGATGCAGATGTCGGCATGGCTCAGGACACTAAGCTGGTGCCTTTGAGCATGGAGTGGGGGCGCAGAATTGTGGAGGTGTGGTGCAGGGGCGGGCTGCAGCTCAGGCAGGTCTTGGAGCATAGGAGCAGGGTGCGGCGTGTGGGACACAGAGGTAGGGTATGGAGGGAGACAGATTTGGGGCTGTGTGGATGCACGGGGGCTGTGCACATGCTGGATGTGGGTGGGTACATGCAGTGTGGGGGATGTGGGCATCAGGGTGCGGAATAGGGGGCACAGATGTCAAGGTGCAGGTATGTACTTGCACAGGGGAAGGGATCCAGGGGGTCCGGGATGTGGATATGCGAGTGTGCAGGAGTGGGACATAGGTCATGTGGGCTGCAGGACATGGGTCAGGGATGATGTCAGGTAAGCAGGACCCTGGCATGGATGTTGTGGCAGGTGTGCATGCATGTACAGGGTGGGGGTTATGTAGCACAGTTGCACACGTGAGCACCTGTCAGGCGTGGGAGCAGGGCACTTGTGCCAGGGGGTGGTGCAAGAGTTGCACATGTACGGGGCAGGGGGTTGGGGTGCAGGGGTCAAGAGGTAGGTGCATGGATGTGTGGGTGCCCAGCAGGGAGGATGTGGCTGTGTCTGTGTGCGGGTCCGGAGTGCAGGGGCCGTGGTGCAAGGGTCTGGGAGACAGGACTCTGGTGTTCTTGTGCGCAGAGCTGAGGGGCAGTGGACGCGGGTTGTGCCTGCATAGGCTGGGGGCAGGTATGGCACGGATGCTTAGATCAATGTTTCCAGAGCTGGTGGACATGGCAGGGGTATGGTTGCATACAGATCTGGGGGTGGGGGATGGGCACTGATGTACCCAAGTGGAGAGCTCAGGGAGGGGCAGGGTTGTGTGACTATATGGGCTAGGGGTGGGTGTGGCCCGGGCATGAGGATGTGCAGGCAACCACCTGCAGGGTCAGGGAGGTGGAGGTAGAAATCAAGGGACTAGGTGTGGGTGAGGGTCTCGGGAGGGACAGGGCCAGACTGCATGGTTGGGCAGGAGAGATGGGTCGGACTGAGACAGGTGTATGCTCATGGCAGGGCAGAGCTGTGGGACGGGGATGCACAGGTTGGGGTCAGGGTGGGGGTGCTTGGACCATGTTGGGGGGTGGGTGATGGGGTTCAGGTGCATGTGGCATGGGGGAAGTCGCGGGCCAAACGCAGTGCATATGAGAGTCACATGTTCAAGGAACACAGCTTGGTTTACTTCTTCATCCCTATATCCCTGTCCCAGCACTCCTAAGGGCTCCAGGCTTCCATTTGGAAAGGGGCGCATTAGGCTATTTGCACCAGCTAGGACAGTCTCTGGTTCTCTGCATCTCAGTTCTTCAGCTTTTGCAATCAGGCCCTCCATATATGTTGTAGAAGACCCTCCCAGAGCACTTACACCCTGAAATTGCCGTCCCAGCAGCCTTCCCATCCCTTCTCTAGCTGTTCCTTGGAGCAGGGGTGAACTCAACCTCTCCTATTCCACCATCTTCCTAGAACTCCAAAAGCATCTTTTATGTCATAAGTAAGGTTGTACTAAAAAAATGGCAGCATGCCACAGGAACGCAGGGCTAGCTTGGGTGGGCACTCACTGGCCAAATCTGGAAAAAAATAAGCTCCAAAATAATTTAGAACAGTAATGAAGTATAAAGTATAAAAAAATAGGAATTCATAAGTCCACACTGATAACAAAACAATCAATAAGCAGATAGATAATGATGACAGATACATACAGATAAAAATAAAGGTAAGATATAGATTTAGATATATGTAGATATGATAGATAAATGGGAAAGGAGAGGTCTTCCTTATAACTGAATATCAATTACCAAGTGATACATATGATGAGGGAGTGCTGGAGTAGGAAAATCATAATTTTGTAACCATTATGGTAAATACTGGATATTCTAAGGAAAACTTTGATGAGAAGTGGATATTTACATGGTCTTAAAGTATCTCCTCACAGACTTATTAGTTGCAAGGGAAAAACTGTAATTATAAACCAGAGAAATTATATCATATCTTGACCAAGTGAACAAAATTGACAACACCAATGAGCAGCACACAGATATTGCATGCTTCCAGAAATTACATGTAACGTCAACCCAATCACGAGGAAACATTAGACACAGTAAAAAAGAGAAACACTGTATTAAAGAAAACAACTACTATATTATTCAAAAATGTCAGTGTCATCTGAGATCCTACAAAAGTTTCATGCAGTAAGTTTATTTTCAGAAACCTGTAACCTCTATATGGTTCCTGTGCTGATTTGAAAAGGTATAAGTACTCTAGAAAAGCCATGTTTTAATCCTAATCCACCTTGTGGGAACAACGGTTTCTTCTAACCCCTATTCAGTACTGTATGTTGGAAACTTTAATTATCTCCATAGAGATGTGACTCAATCAAGTGTGGGTGGAGACACATCTCCACCCCATTCCAGGTGGGTCTTGATTGGTTTTACTGGAATCCTTTAAAAAAAGAAGCCCTTTGGAAAAAGCAAGAGAACAACAAGAGTGACAGCCACGAGATTCTGAGAGAGCAGAGAACACCACAGAATCACAAAGCAGATAATCCACCAGCCAGTGACTTTCGAAGACGAAGGAAAACACCTCCTGGGGAGCTGGAGAGGAAGCAAGCTGATGATGCTGTGTTCACCATGTGCCTTTCCAGATAAGAGAGAAACCTTGACTGTGTTCACCATGCAACTTTCCACTTGAGAGAGAAACCCTGAACTTCATTTGCCTTCTTCAAGGTATTTTTTCCTGGATGCCTTAGATTGGACATTTCTATAGACTTGCTTTAAGTGTGACATTTTTATGGCCTTAGAACTATAAACTAGCAACTTATTAAATTCCCCTTTTTAAAAGCCATTCTGTTTCTGGTATATCGCATTCTGGCAGCTAGCACACTAGAACAGTTCCTAAGCCAGGTAAGTCCTAAAACCCAGAGGTGCCAGTCTCTCCAAGAACATCAACACTTCCACCCTCCATTCCATATTGTCAATATCCCTCTTCAAAAGAAAAATTTAGAATGGGCATAGCCCAAATATCCCTAAAGATTGGGAGAAGCAACAAAGGAAAAGAAGGAGTTATAACAGAGAAAATAGAATTTAACAAATGAGTATAACTACTGAATCATTATATTGATATTTCTTTTTAGTCTCCAGTGTATTAGAGCACCTAGAAGGTAAAACCTAAAATTGTGGAACTGTAACCCATACCAAACTTTGAAATCTGTTCTATAACTACTTGTTACAATATACTTTGAAATTTATCACTCTTTTGTATATACGTTATATTTTACAATAAATTAAAAAAAAATGTCTGGAACACAAGAAACCAAGAAGGGCTATGAAAATGTTCCAGAGTAAAGGAGGCCGAAGAAGTGATGAAAATGGAACTGGAGATGGGAAGACAGAGACAGAGACAGAGATAGATATATATAGAGAGATAGAGATAGAGATAGAGACAGGGTGGGGGGGTTGAGAGGAGAGAAGGAAAGAGGGAGTATAGAAGGGAAGGGAGGCTCAGAAGGAGGAAAATGTTAACAGTAGGTGAATCTGGGCAAAGGATATATGTAAGAATATAAAATATTCTTTTTCTTACAACTTGTCTTTAAGTCTGAAATGATTTCCAAATAAAATATAAAAATATAACTTGTCTTTTCTTACTGTTACTTTCTTTACCATATCATGCTATCTTTAGTGGTCTTGCTTTGAAGAAATGATTTGAATGCTTATTTAAATATTATAAGATAAAAAGAAAACCAGAAGCATTAAATCATATCTTCACTAATAGCTTGGAACTCTATAATAAGGGGACACAAATATACCTAGCATATATTTTTACCTGTCTATACTAAAAGTTAAGAACCAATTTCCATATAAATGTTTCACATTTATTGCCTTAGAATCCTAAAACAGAGCCAGAGTATCTCTTAAAAATATCTATTACAACCCTCTCATTTTTCAGATCAAGAAACGAGGATCACACAGCCACAGAGAATCAAGATTAAAATGCTAGGCCTCTTCTTGAGTCTTGTCACGTTCCAAAGTATATGCATAATGTTCCTATGAAACAGCAAAAGGCATATTTTATCCATTAAACTGCTATATATTTGAGGTGCTTATATGAAAATATTTAGTAATTATTTATTTTCTTTAGAACATATTTTTTAGATAAAGGGTATTATGTAAACGTGACTGATTAACCTAAGCTTGAAAAATTCATTATAATCACAGCTAGGCACCATGTCCTCCTTAAATGCACCATGTGAAGTAGATAAAGACAATGGAATCATTTTCATTGGGCTACCTCTAACAATGCATGAAGTGATTTTCACTCAGTCATCAGTTTATAAGGTAATTGGTTTGCCAATTTTTAATATTCAAACTATCCTTACAAGATAAATAGGTATTAGCTAGCATAATTTAGCTATACTATCTTTTCAAAATCATCTTCAAATCTCTTAGTACTCCCCTTCATTTACTGGAGACTTTAGCAAAAACTGACTCAGTCTTTTAGCCTACTTTTAACTTCCATTATTACTTTCAAAGGCTTTATCATCCACATTCAAGACCTATCTAGCCTCTCAGTTTCTTAACTTCTTCATCTCTATCTTTTTCCGAATTCAGCCTCAAACATTCAATCCTATGTTCACACCCTGGTCACCACAAATAACACAATTTTCCAAATTCTAATTCATATACATCTGTTCACCTTTCCTCCTACAGTTGCAGCTTAATTGACTGAGTAACTTCATTGAAATAATTCTCAGCCATCACTGAGACCACCAGTCCTTTAACCCACCATGCACCATTCCCTACTGTCCTCCCTTCCTTCCTATCTACTTTAAATTTCATGGCCCAATAAATAATTGGCATTAAAAATAATTGTCTAACAACCATACTAAACACTTTTATTGGTTTGTTAAAGCTGCCAGAATGCAATATAGCAAAAACGGAATGATGTTTAAAAAAGGAATTTATTAAGTTGCAAGTTTACTTCTAAGGCCATAAAAACGTTCAAATTAAGGCACCAATAAGAAGTTATCTTCATTCAAGAAAGGCTGATGCCATCCAGAACACTTGTCTCAGCTGAGAAGGCATGTGGTTGGCATCTGCTGGGGTCTTTGGTTTTAGACACTTCGCTCAGCTGGGAAGGCACATGAGGATGTCTGCCAGCTTTCTCTCCTGGCTTCTTGCTTCATGAAGCTCTCCCAGGGGTGTTTTCCTTCTTCATCTCCAAAGATCTCTAGCTGTGTGGTCTCTGAAGCTTCTTCCAAAATGGTTCCTTCCTAAAGGACACCAGTAAGAAACCTCACCTTAAATGGGTGGATGCACATTTCCATCGAAACTACCTAATCAAAAGATACCACCAACAATCTGTTGGGTCATATCTCCATGGAAACAATAAAAAAGATCCCACACAGCAATACTGAATGAAGATTAAAGATTAAAGAACATGGCTTTTCTGGGGTTACAACAGTTTCAAACCAGTACAAAATTATTTCCTCTTTATGTGTCTACTGCTTTTCCAGATATAGCTGAATATTACTTAACAATAAAAATAAAAATAAAATCCCTTAATACCATATCTTCTCCAGATACCAGTTGTTGGCTTTCCTTCAGAACCAAGCTTCTCAAGAATTGCTTCAGAAGCCACACTATATATACTCTCTCACCTCCTGTCTCACTCTTTAACTCATGCCAAGATGCCTTCCAAGTCAAACTCTGCCCAAACTGTCCTAAGGACATCAATGAGCTCAATGTTGCCAACTCAATGGACACTTCATAGTTCTCTTACTTAATCTCTCAGTAATATTTGACTCATTTGTATACCTTCCTTCTGGAAACATTCTCTTCATTCTATGATCCACACTTTTTGTTTGTTTGTTTTTGGCTATGCTTTCCTCAGTTTGCTTTGCTGGATCTTTCTCAAAGGAATAAAGATCTCTAATTGATAGAATGAACCAGGGTTTACACCTGTGCTATATTCTTTAACCTATCTATAACATTTCACAAAGTTATTTCATCCAGATACATTATGTTAATGTCATTTATGATCTCAAATCTGTATCTCTGGCCAGGAATAATTCCTGGAATTCCAGATTCAAATCCAATTGCTGAACTGACACCTTTTAGTCATAAATAAAAGTGAAGATATCTCAAATGTAGTATGGCCAATGTAGGACTCTCTATTCCTGATTTGATCTATGACAATACAATAACTACTATTACCACAATAAATTCTAATCGTGATTAATGGTGATTAAGTTTTTCATATATATAATTCTAATCATACTAACATCCATGTGAGAAAGATATTATTACCAGGATTCTCAGAAGAAACTAAGATTTAGAGAGGTTAAGATACTTTGTCTTGGTTGCATATCAACCAAGATTTAAACTCAGATCTTCTGACTTCAAAATAACATGCTCTCAACTACACTCTTGCAAGAACAGTAACTAACCTCTGTAAGAGTAATATTCATCAGATTATGTAAGAACACCAAGAAATTCTGCTAGCACTTAACCTGGAGCTAATCACTCTAAATTAATCCGTGTATAATGTTGCAACTAAGTGGAAAAAGAATGATAGACCAAGAAAAGATGAATTAACTCAGTCAAGTCTATATTCTTCATTTCTGCTGCCATTCATTCATTTATTGATTTGGAATGCTTTGTTCTGGTAACAAAAATAATCTACCTATTCACTGTCAACCTATCCAGGGAATGCAAATACTAAAATGTTTTCTTACTAATCAGAAGATTTATTGCAGAAAAGTTTTATGGGGAAATTTATTAAGTGAAGTGAAAAATTTCCACAGACTTTCACTTTCACATAATCAACAAATAATTGGTTCCAAAGAAAAATACTGCTCTTTCTAATGCCTGTACTATCTTCTAATAGGGAAAGTATGAAGAAATAGCCATCATAAACAAGGAAATGTCCAGAACAGTCATTAATTAAAGTGGCCCCCACACCCACCTCTCTGCAAATAAATGCCTGAAACATAACTGAAACAAGACGCTCCTGATTGAACATAGATAAACACTACACAAGCAGAAATCCTAATCTAATAATTTCAGGTAGTTGTTATTAACATTCTGTGAGATAAGTGCTTTCCCTTTTAAAGCCTTTTCAAACGTACATTACTTCATTTCATCCCTGAAGATGCATAGGTTAACAACTTCCTGCAGCATCTGTCAGAATGCCTTAACATAGAAAGCCCTCAAAAGTTACTGAAGAAGTGTAGGAACAAAAAAATAAATGAATGAATGAATGAACCAAAGAAGAGACAACTAACCTGCCACTAAAAGATATGTCAGAAATTTAGATAATGCTAAAATGGAAAATTATAGCTTCATCCATATATACTCTAATAGTGTGTGACTCCTACTACTCTTATTATTAATCTCCCACAAGCAACAATTTATATGAATGACGCCTCCTTTCATTTGAATTTTATTTCTCACTACTGTCTTCTCCCATTGCTTCATGAGAGTCTGCCTTAACTCCTTAATTAGACCATTGAAAACATCACTGGTTATGACTATTATTATACAACAACCTCCCTTTAAATTAGAAGTGCCAAACATTGATAAGGATTTATCAAAGCATTTGAATTATCAAATACTTGTTGATTAATAATAACCATTTGTATGGCTTTTACCCAAGTGTTTCTTTACTTTTAAGCCCCACTCATTTTTATTTAATTTTTCAACATACTTCCCCAATAAAACCACATATAATGTAACCATTCTACCTCCTCAAAATTCAGATTCCCTACATCCTAACTCACCAAACTCATTCCATAAAAGAATTCCTGAAATACATGCTGTTTGTCTAAGCAATAGAAAAGTGATCATTTAAATCAACCCTTTTTATCTAAATATTCCATGCATGATTCAATTGCTCTACTAATAGACTTTTTTGTTTTTTTCTTTTCTCTGGATACATATTATCCATATATTTTATCTTGTATATTATCAATACGATGCACATTGTAATAAAAATGGATGGAGGTAAAATGCCTTAGAGACTTACTTTCATACACCTAGCTGAGAAATAGCTGCAGGTTTACCCTTGTCCTTATGGTAGAGAAAGAGTTTACCCTTATCCATTAAGGTAGAGAGAGATTATATTAGGAAATTTGCCAAAGATGAAATCTCTAAGTATGTACATTAGTAAATAAATGATCTATTGGAAAAGATGAAACTTATTTAACAAAACTTTATAAACATGTAGTTTTACATTAGAATTAAATCTACATATTGAAAAGTTTCAACATGGATTTACTCCTTAATAGAGTATTCCTAATTTACAGCTTCCTCACTCTGCAAAACAAATAATTCTACTTCATGATAAAGATGGAAGCTTCTGTTTCTTCAGTGACTTAATTTTTAAAAATACAATTCTGCTTTATGGATATATTACTGTTCTTGTTTATATATACTTGTGGCATGGAAAACAAAGGATCAGGGTGGACTGCTAGTTGACAATCAAATTCCATTCTCCATTTTTTCTCTACTAATATAAACTTAATATTCCGTCAGATGGCAACGTATCTAGCTAAAGTACTATATTTTTCTGGCTCCCTTACTGTAAGATGTGATTATATGACTAAGCTCCAGCCAATGACAGGAGGAGGAAATGACTATCAGAACATTTTCTTTAAAGGGGGACGGAAAATATTGCAAAATCCCCTTAGTCTCTCCCCTCCCTTCTTCATTCCTGCTGCCTTGAATAAAGACACAATAACTGGAATTTGTGCTATAATGGACAATGATGTGACCTTGAAAATGAATGGCATTTACCAAGCACAACAGAAAGCAAGAAAAAGCCTGAGTCTTCTGACTTTGTGGTGCAACAAATCAACTCCAGATTATCTATTCTGCCATATCTTTACTACATGAAATTCATATTACAAAAAGTCACTGTTACTCTAAATTTACTGTAATATACAACTGAGTCTAACACTAATCAGTACTGGTACCTTATTAACAGGAGACCAGGTCAATAGGCTTGAATCTAGCTTGAGAAACTTTGACCTTTCCCTGGGGCACTTCTTATAGTTCATTAAAATATTTTTTAACGACTGCGTGGGTCTTCAATTTCTCAAGTGGCTGATGAATTGACTCTCACCTATATGTATCAGCTCAAATTCATTCACAGCATTACAAAACACTGATCTGAATACTGAAATGGATCTAAAAATAAATTTCTTTATTCATAAAATTACAGAACTAGACTAATTGTCTTATTTCTATCCCAATTCTGTGTTTGAAGTACCTAGAAAAGGACAAAGTACAGAATAAAAAGGGCATAGTTATAGTTTTATGCAGACACTGCTTTTTACCAATACTAAACACATTCAGCAAATTATTTAGCTCCTCCCAATATTAAAAAAAATCTAGAGGGCAGTACAATGGTGGCTCACTGGCAGAATTCTCGCCTGCCATGCCGGAGACCTGGGTTCGATTCCTGAAGCCTGCCCACGTCAAAAAAAAAAAAAAGGCAGGAAAATGTTAGGGTATCATTATAGATGTTATTGGTTCTTCAGAATATTAATATATAAGTTACATGTAAAATAAGACTGTCATTTTAAGCACAATCATATTTTCCTTTAAAGCTATGTTTGAACTCCCCTCCTCCAAAAAGAATTAGTACTGTGGAAGAATTATAAACTATATCAAGTTACTAATGCAATTTTAATTCATAATAGGTAACATCTATGGATGTATGAATAGGTATGGTGCCAGTTTGAAATTGTCAACATACACCAGAAAAGCCATGTGCTTTAATCCTCATTCAATATTGCTGGCTGGGAGCTTTTTGATTGTTCCCATGGCGATGTGACCCACCTAATTGTAGTTGGTAAGTTTTGATTAGATGGCTTCCATGGAGGTGTCTTCTCCACCCATTCAAGGTGGGGTTGCTTACTGGAGCCCTTTAAGAGGGAACCATTTTGGAAAAAGCTTTAGTGCTGACAGAGCCCACACTACCAGAGATCTTTGGAGATACAGAAGGAAAATGCCTTATGAAATGAGGAGAGAAAGATAGCAGACGTCGCCATGTGCCTGCTCAGCTGAGAGATGTCCAGTAGCCAGAGACCCCAGCAGAGGCCAGCCACATGCCTTCCTAGCTGATACAGGTGTTCCAGATGGTATCAGCCTTTCTTGAGTAAAGGTAACCTCTTTTTGGTGCCTTAATGTGGACATTTTCATGGCCTTAGAACTATAAACTTGCACCATAATAAATTCCCTTTTTGAAAGTGGCACTATTTCTGGTATACTGCATTTCAGAAGCTTTAGCAAACCAAAAGAGGTATGTATATACACACCTATAGATATTCACTCACATCATATCAGTCTTTCTATAAATGTCTCCTTCCTTTTTCATTCCAAGAAGAAAATTAATATCTTTAATATATTTCATTTAGTGTCATTTTCGAGGTTAGTAAAAAGCATGGGTTAAAATGAACAGTATATATCAAATTAGGAAATAACCAAACCTGGCTGAAAACCTAATATTTTTTTTAAGTGATCATCATTTTAAAACAGTAAGAAGAAAGAATAAAATGAGAAAGGAGTTGTGACTAACACTTGAAGTGAAAGGTTATAGACATTAAAAGAAAGACTGAGAAGATAAAAACAACACATAACATATTATTTATTACTTTAATTTCTAAAACGTAACAGTGTAAAAGTGCATCCAACAACATGTATCAAAATGTGTCAATTCACACACTAAAATGGAAACCCTTCAAAACAACCCAAACAGAGACTTATAAAGCTGAGATACACATGAAATTCAAAATACATTCAATGCAAGGATAAGTCTCAAATCACTGAAAAAACCCTACTAAAATGGCTAAATTATTTACTAAGTCTCATACTACAAAATTTCATGACAATATAGAATCATGCACTACAGTAGTCTGGCTTATTAGACCAAGAAAATATACTCCCCTATACAGAGTTGTTTAAATGTATAAATGAGATCAATATCCATAAAGTCTCAACAATATAATTTGACCACCAGAAAATAATCAATCAAATTAACTTTTTTCAGGAGAGTCCATGTGCCTGAGAAAACATAGAAAAAAGCAGTTTCTCTAAATTTGACTTATCTACATAGCGAGATTTTGGGACCATGATATTTACGGTTACTTTCAGTTTAATATACTTTGGTTTTTTTTCTTTTCTTTTCTTTTTGCATGGGCAGGCACAGGGAATTGAACCTGGGTCTCTGGCATGGCAGGCAAGAACTCTGCCAGTGAGCCACCGTCACACCGCTCTACTTTGATTCTTATGACATAGATGTGATCCACTTGATTCTTAGGAAACTGAAATGTCCTCCAAGTTGGCATCTATTGCTCTACTATCACAAGAACTCCAAACCAATAGATATGAAATGATAGGGGACTTCTCCTAGAAAGCAGTAGCAGCTGTCAGAGCTCCAACCTCAAGTATAAAAGATAGATAGAAGTAGAGTGAAATCCTGCCAAAGCATTGTCACAGATGGAGACTCAGGAAGGGGGATATGAAAATAACAAATCTAACTACATTTGAATGGAAGCCAGGAATAATGAATAGCACTATTTGTATAATTGCTCTTGAGTCTATAATACAATTATTATACTCTTCTCTGTTTCCCTGGTGTAACTAAAGTAAAACTTTTCTAAAAGACAAATGCTAGCTTAAATGGCTATCACCAACTTTCCACTAAAATAGAAAACTTCATTTCATATTAAAATGCCTCAAAACAAAATTAAAGGACAAATTAAAACCTTTGGAAAAAATCACAACGGTGACAAAGGATCAGTATAAACATGTAACAAGAGTCTACATGGTTGCCACACATATGTGGCTGGTAGGAATACAAATGTGGACAATCTTTCTACAAACAACTTAGCAATTCACAAGGGTTTAAAATAACTCAGACTTCCATCAGTAATTTCAATCAGAGATTAACACAAAGATTTATATACAAGGCTGTTCCACATGGCACCATGAGATCCAACAAACTAAATATAGCACAAGAGGGGAATAGTAAAATAAATCACAGTACATTCAAAGGAGTTTTACACACACAGGTTTAAGGGGCCAAAGTGATTTAAACTTTCTCTTCTGATGACAATTCCATGTTTTGCATCACTGTTTAGAAACAAGATTATCATAGGTTCTAAAGGCAAGATATAGCATATAATGCATATACAGTAGGATATTACTAAAATATAAAATAAGGATACACACACGGAGCAACAAAACACAGAGAAATTACCACTGAAAGACTATATAACAAGAAGGTAACATTAGTTATCATACTGGGGGATACGTATTCAAGATACTTTTTAAGACTCTTCTATACTTTCTAAATGATATAAAATGAACATAAATACCAAAAATGGATGTGAAGGGGAACATAAAAGCACTTTCCGAAGCAAATTTTTAGGGGAAGTGACCCTAGGTCGTGGCAACTACAATGTAAAAAGACAAATAGGCTAGATTCCAAGCATTTGCAAGAGCAAAAGACGTGTGGAGGGGCAGCAGGGGAAACATATATGTGCTTGAGATCTAACGAGCAGAAAGCCCAGTGTGATTTCCTAATAGCAGTATTTCAGAAAAATACACAAAATATGTAAAGAGGTCATCTTATTGCCAGATGAATAGAAAAGTTGGTTTAAGAGAAATTTTTGTTCCTCTCCATGCTTAATTATAATCTAGTATTAAAAAAACAAAAATGAGATATGCATTCAACTGTATGAACTGCTTCGGTTAGAATTCTGGATCTTCTACTTTAAAGTTGTGTGACTTTGAGCAAAATATTCAGGTATTTAAATTTGATGCTCAGTAGGTACCGTCTATATTTGGATGATCATCATGTATCTACTGTCCTTCCCTAAAGGTATCCTAACAACAATACAAAAAATATGATGTGCTTTTTCACTTGTACAAAGCTGGGGCAATAGTCATTTCTTCCCATATCACCAAAAAATGAAAAAAGAAAAAGAAAGATAAAGGTAAAAATTCTAAACTACTGATGTCCAGATGGTAAAATTCATACAGGAAAATGAAAAGACTAATGGCAACTATTTAAATCCTTTCTTCAAAAGGTCATATATTAAAAACTTAATGATTATCAAGTTTGTATTGAAAGACACACCTCAACATTGAGGTTTCATGGTCATTGTTATGAATATTTTAAAAGTAAGCACATTGCAAAAATATGTACTTATCAAGGCCCTGAAATTTACTTCAAGCAGCTCCAAGAAAGGTCATATTCAACCTTAACCAGCAAGACTAGATGGCCAATAATTTCTGCTATATGCTGATGTGTATGTACAAAGCTGGAGCACTAAAATGATCATTTCTCTACTTATTCACATTCTTATTCATATTCTATTTTTATATTTGGCATGACTGGGAGTCTGTGAGTTCTGTCACAGGTTCCCATCATGCGTTGGGTATGTAGTTGTGCACCACTTAAGCCCAATTAAGCCCCTTCTCCACTTATACATATTTTATGCACAGTGGGCAACTATGGGAGCACTGAACATGGTAAGCACCACACAGATTCTAATTTTTCTGCTAGATTTCACAAAGCCCTAAGACCCTACATCAAAATAATCTATTTCATAGAAATATTCTATAAAATAAACTTATAGAATATTTTAGTTGTTTTTGTTTTGATTTCACATGTCAAAAATATTGGTTTTTCTTCAGTCATATTGACTTCTATAATGGTTTCTAAGATATTCACAAACAGAAAGCACATGAGAAATATTAATTGAAATCAGTCATAAAATAAAATGTCAACATTAATTGTGTACATTACACAATTAGCTGTATTTTTTAGTGTTTTTTTTTTTTGTTCGCACGGGCAGGCTGAGGGAATCGAACCTGGGACTCCAGCATGGCAGACAAGAATTCTGCCACTGAACCACCGTTGCACCACCCTGTATTTTTAACTAAGCATTCAATGCGATGTTGAGCTTTTCTGAAGGGGAATGAAAGTGGTGAAAATAAGTATAATTCCTCAAACTTAAGGTGTTCAATGTTTATCAGAAGTGTTTTAAATTCAGGTTTTCATATACGAAATCTCAAATATTAAACTAAGCATTAAAATATTGTTTAAATTGAATAAAATGTCTAATATTAAAATATCATAACATTGTATATATTTTTTCAGTTTGAGTTAAATCTGTTTTGAAATCCTTTTCCCCTTACCAATACTTTGGCTACCCTTTCTATGAACCTTGAATAAACTTACAAGTTGATTACCAATCTCTTGCTAAATCCTTTCTCAAGACTGATTTCCTTGGCCAAGACTTTTTAGAATTCCCACTGACCCAAATCCAAGCATTTCAATTCTCTGGCTAGAGGTATATATTCTGAAATATAATGTGTCCATATCACCTCATTTAAAACATCAAAGTGACACTCAATACCTAGTGTATCTCTAATTCAAGAGACTGAAGTCAAACTAATTTTTAATTAAGTTAATTAGTTATACAAAACATAGCTACTGTTTCCCAGCTTGTATATTTGAGACTTTATAGAAAATAGGTCCATATTTATTTGATCATATCATTTGATGAGATGTAATTTCTTTTTGAGTCCAGAAATGGAGACTATGTACAATCAAAAAGTTAACATACTATTTTAAAATTAATACAGCAAAACTTCTGAATTTCTCTTCATTAACTTCATATAAAAATCACTCTCAATAAGGAAGGGATCCCATAGATCAAGGCTACTTATATGAATGTTTTCATATTTCATGCTAATTAGTCCCTGTACACATAGTCTCTTTCCCTGGTGTGTCCAGTACATGTGTCTCTGGCCTATATTGCTCATTAAATCTATTATAGTTCATTTGAGTATTGCATCACTGTGACTGAGTCAGACATTTCAGAATCCAAGGCCTATGCTACCTTTCTCTTATATATTTCTTAAAAATCTTTACAAGCAAAGCTCTGGTAGTACAGAAATAATGCAATAAGGTACTTGATATGTTCTATAAGTATATAAACAAGGTTATCACAAAGGCAGACTGGTATCTTCAATGCCTCCATTGTGTATGCAGGGAATATGCCCAGTTTCTGAGAAGGTTTAAGAAGTAGTAATCCTTATTCTTTTTAATGGGAACCTCTGAGACCAAATATGTTTACTCTCACACGCACAAACACACGCACACACACAGTCAGGCTGTTTTATTTTTTTTAATTAAGTAGCAGAGTGTTCAGTAGTTACAATGGTAATGCATTCCTGCTTGAACTATAATGTTCTGAACCTATTCCTTTATAAGTGGCAGAAAGAGGTTACATTAAAATAACACAGTAGTGCAGAGGTCTCAAGTATGGATTAATTTTTTAATTGTTTCACGGCAGTAGTTTGATTTCTGTCTTTTTCCTAGACCTATGTTATGAGAAAACATTGCTGGAGGATGAAGTTTTTGACTTTCCTTTCAGACCCGGTTCTGTATAATCCCAGGGTAAGATATTTCACAGTCCTGACAATTCTACAGTGATTTTCACTTTCCAATTTTGGGGGACCTTAGGCTAACAACATTAATTTTAAAAGCCCATCCTGTATATTTCATATAAATTGTTTTAAAGACCAATCTGTATGATGCATGTATATCTACACAAAATATGTTTAAATTTCTAATTATCTACATATCAAAAATAAAAGTGGAACACAATACTCATTGGAATAATTATATTCTATTTTTTCATTGACTTTTTTTCAGTCTAATTTCCATATACAAAAAATTCTGACAAAATGCTAACTGGAAATATCTGTAACCTTTGATTTTTCACTTCTAGAAGTAATTAAAATGTCATTATTAAGTTTAATTCATAAAGCAGAATCAGTTAAAGAAAAGCATACATTAAGAATGCCTACTCTACAAAAATTAACAAAATAATGCCTTTAAAATTTACAAAATTTAATTTAAAATCCGATTAAATTATTAATAACCTTCAAGAGAAGAGAAGTTCACTTTAGACAATCCCAGCTGGTAAGGTGTTCTTTTCATGCTAATTATCAGCAAAATCTGGATATAAAACATAGAGTTATCATCAAAAGAGAAAGTTTAAATCACTTTGACCCCTTAAACCTGTGTGCATTTTCTTTTGGGAGCCCTTATGTGTAATATTTACTTATACTTTATGATCATCAAGACATGGATTTATGCAATATTTACGCATTTTTAAAGTTTGGAAAAGTTTCCTTGATCCACAACTCTTGGGAAAAAAAATCAGGTGTATCATTAACTGAGCCTCAGGGAATTTAATAATCCTAGTGACAGTGACTTTAGTTTTTCAGCTCTTTTCTTTCAAACACCTTCTAAAAAGCGCATGTTTATGTTATATTCTTTAGACATTCTCTATTGCTTTATTTTGCTTAAATACAGAAGCTCTAAATAATTTGTAAAGTTTTCTATTTAGTTTAAAGTAAGTTATGGGACACCAGTGATGATTTTAAAAAGAAAAAATAAAACCACAAGGACGGCAACAGAGGAACTAATAGAGATGACCTTTCAAAAAGACATTTACTAGCATTCTAATGTAACTGAGTTTATTAGATCTGGCATCTTTCTGGTCTCTGATGCTACTATCTTACTTTGGAAAATAAGTACATTTTAAATGTGAGGCTTCCAAATATTTAAAGCTGCTAATTGGTTTTGTTTTCTAATCTTGCTCATAAAAATCTCATTTTCATTTCTTGACACAGGATAGATATCTAATCCATATGTATCTATGGAAACTTGAGTATATCTGAAGATCAAATATTCTCAAGCAAATTTAATAGCAAATGTCAAACTATTTTATAGTATAAACAGAATAATAGTCTATGTAAATGGTTGGTAGTGGATTTGAGACTTTCAAAATGCAGAATCCAGAACCTTTAGGAATGACACCATATAATGGTTTCCATGTGTTGCTTAAGGATATTACAGAGTCTTACCTAGTATTATACAACCTTTCAAATTGAGCAGGTCTTCAGTAAGTGGATATCTAAAGTAACAATGATCCCCACAGAGATGTTATCAAGGGAAATTAAGTCATTTTGATTGAAAATAAGGATTACTGAATTATGTTGAAAGAGTATTTGAGTAAAACATAAAACAACCAAAGTAGTCATGTAAATCAGATTCTACTAAATAAAGGAGTGTCACATTTTAGGCAAAAGTGAGAGGCTGCAAATAAAGTTTTCATAACATACTGTTTTAAAAATGTTCTAGAACATTTACCTCAGTCTTTAGGTAACTGGAATAATCTCTTTCAAATTATCTTTTTTTCCACTAAGATTTGTGGACTTGAGTGTTTTTTTTTCCTTTTAAGCAAAAGATGTCAATAATATGAGAGGTAAAAGGGAGTCAGTCCCCAAAGCTTAGAAATTAGGAAAATAAAACTAGTAAAAACCCTACCTATAATGGCTATTATTAACTATCTAGAGGCATAAAACTAGAAGTTGGTTCAAAAATTGGGGCAATAAATTGTTTGCCTACATCAATCAAGGTGTCAGAGAGAACCTTAGAAAATAAAACTATAATTTAGTAAATTACATATTGTAGTTATATTGTAATGTAATAGGAAGTTCTAGGAACCAAATTTTATACTTTCCACATCTATAGAAGACATACTACATTCTCATTCTCACTACTTAAACTTCGGCCATAAAACGTCTTACCTAGATTCCCATTGCATAAAGCTCCAGATAGCGCTCTCTGTTTCAAGTCTCAATGTCCCCTCCACAGCCCCAGTGAAGTCTCAATCATTGCTCATACCATAATCAAAGTGATCCTTGTAATATTTTAACATTAAAATGCTAATTCTCCACTTAAAATTAATATTCCATGTTATCTTTAAGATAAAAATTCAAACTCCTAAACATCACATATTAGAGCATAAGAGAGTTGGTTCCTCTTGCCTCTACAGACTCATTTCTTACCATTTTTCCTAGAAGTACAACTACCCACCAGCTATTCCAAATAATTTAAGAGTTTCCTGAAATACAATTCTTTATACTTTAACAGATACCATTTTCTTCTGCCTAGAATTCCTTATCTCTGTAACCTCTTTAATTCCTATTAAGTCTTTGAAATTCTAACCTATTATCAATAACCACATTGGATTCTTGCTGACTCTACTTCATCTGTGGTCAGTGGCCTTCCTTCCTCTGCGTGCCTGCAGCATGCTACTCATCTCTATCTTCATGACTATCACATGTCATGATAATAATCTATTGACTTGCCTATCCTCCCCACTGTACATTAACTCTCTGAGGATATGGAATCTTATTTTGTATCCCTGAAACTCAGCACAGAGCCTAGAACAAAGAAGGCACTAGAAAAATGTGTTCTGACTAAAGAAAACAGAAAAACACAACTAGTATTTACAGTTAAGATCCTGTAATAACAAGATAGATAGATCAAGTAGGCAGTCCCCACACAAAATGATGTTTCACAGACTTTTTTGTTATGCACCTCTTTACAAGTATATGAAGAAAAAGGTAGGGAAATGGTATGCTATTAAAAAATACCTTTTCTTGGGGGGGATAAGTGATAAGGTTTATGGAATTATGGATTTTTTCATTATTTCTCCATCTTTGTGTAAAATTGTTATCAGAGGTATATGCTTGTTAACCCTGTAATCTCTAAGGAAAACAACATCAACAGCTTATCCCTCAAAATCTTATCATTCACAATTCTGGTGAAGCCTAGGTATGGAGACTTCTTGTGGGGCTCTAGAAGCCAATGGCCTCCATATACAAATGGCTCCCCTGAAGTGATCTGAAGACACTGGCTTCACCAAATACCTAATGCCCCCCTAAGCAATGTGACTTGAGTTCACACTCAAGGGTTGAGAAATGTTGCAAGGATGATTAATCAACCACCCTTGGGAAGTCATAGAAAGTCAAGATGGATGTTTAAAAAGAAAGTAAAGAAGTAACAACTGTGGTGCTGGACATATATTTAAAAACCCCAAATAAAGGCTTAATTAGACTAAATCAAAATTATAATTCAATACTCAAAAATATGGCAAATAAATGCAAGAGGTTTCTACAGTATACTTTATTGCACTTTTAAGAATAATTGTGAATACAATTATCCTCCTTTGTTAAGATTATTTTAAACATAGGTCTCTACTCACTAAATTTAAGTTGTGAGTAAATTTTGAACCATAAGCTATACCATCGTGGTACAACTGACACTATTGTATTTTATAGTACCATGAAAAAATTTTCACTAAAAATCCAATGGCGTTAATGTAAATTTCTATAAAATAAAATTGATGACAAATTATATATACAAATATATATATACACATATATACATATATGCACACACTACATGTGAATCAAGTATAGTGAAATTACATAAGGCAATTTCAAACACACATGGAAAAAACGTGTAGAAATGCTAAATTCGTACATGAAACAATTGAAAAATATGAGCCCTTTATTCTTGTGATTTGTACACTTTTCCTTGCTGCCAAATATAGGTTATATACTATGGATATGTATGGTACATGTAGGCATTACCTTGTTATATTAAATTACCTGTAAGCATAGCAAAACAAAAGTCCTTTAAATCAAAATCATATTTTGTCATATTGCTCTTAAACTATATGTAAGATGGGAAAAATAGATAAAGTGGTGGTAGCTGTAATTTTGCCAATATATAGCAAAACTTGACTTTTTTTTCCCCCATTCTCCCTCCTGTATTCAATTATTTCTCTGTCGGTAATGGTTTCATTCATTCTACTTACTAAGGAATTCTCAAATCCTCCTCTCACTATCTTAGCCTCCTCCTCTATGATTTGGCTTCAGATCTGTGTTACTATTACATGGGCCAGCTAGAGGTGGTGACACACTGTACTGAGATATTTGTATTCCTCCTCCATCCCTCAATCCTCAGTCCAGAGAAATAATTACTTTGGCAGAATTTGTGACTTTGTGAATACTTTTGTAAGTGAAGAAAATGGAATTATAGTAAACCATTGGAGAAGGTGATGATGGTAGGATTTTGGTGTGAAAGGGGGCAGTAAAAAAGGTTGAAAAGAAGCCTGAGAAGAGAATGGCCACAATGAAATGACAAGAAAAGTGACCATTATCAGAAAGCAGAGAGCTAAATAAGACAATATGCATCAAAAGAAGAAAAAAGTAGAGGATCAACACTTCCTAATATAAAATTTTACTACAAATGATGTTATTGTGAGCCATGAAGGGGATATTTGTTTGTAAAGAATGCTTGTATGTTTGTATGTTAAGTTTTATCAATAAAAATATTTTTAAAAAACTTACTACAAAGCCATAGTAATGAAAATAGGTTTGGCAGTGGCATAAAGATAGACATATAGGTCAATGGAATATAATGGGGAGTCCAGAAATAATCCCTTACACATACAATGAATTTTGAACAAGTGTACCAAGACAATTATGGGACAATTGGATAGCCACATGTAAAAGAATGAAGTTGAACCCCTACCTCATACCATACACAAGAAATTAACTTAAAATGGATGAAAGAATTAAATTGAAGAGCTACAACTATAAAACTCTTATAAGAAAACATAAATATAAATGCTTGTGACTTGAGTTTGACAATGGTTTCTTAAATAAGACACCAAAAGCACAGTCAGCAAAAGTAATAGAACATAAAATGTGCTTTATCAAATTAAAATCTTTTGCATTTCAAAAGACACCATCAAGAAAATGAAAAAACAACCCACAGAAAGGGAGAAATTATTTGCAAAAAGACAAATAACACAATTCAAAAAATGGGCAAAGGATCTGGATACCCATTTCTGCAACAGAAATATACACATTGCCAATACTACATGAAAAATGCTCAACATCATTAGCCATTAGGGAAATGCAAATCAAAACCACAATGGGATGTCACTTCATACCCACTATGATGGCTATAATCAAGAAGAAAGACAATAAGTAACAAATGTTGAAATGGAAAGGGAGAAATAGGAATACTCATACATTGCTGGCGGGAATGTAAAATGGTGCAGCAGCTTTGGAAAATAGTTTGGCAATTCCTCGAAAAGTAAATCACAGACTTATGTGACCCAACAATTCCACTTCTATGTATATATCTCAAAGAACTGAAAATAGGTAGTCAAACAAAAATCTGGGCACAAATGATCATGGCAGCATTTTTCATAATAGTCAAAAGCTAAAAACAGCCCAGATAACCATAAATGGAAGAACGGATAAATAGAATGAGGTATATCCATGCCATGTAATATAATTCAGTTATAAAAAGGAATTAATCACCCAGCAATACCATTGCTAGGTATCTACTCAGAGGACATGAGGGCAAAGACACAAATGGACATTTGCACACCAATGTTTATAGCAGCATTATTTACAATTGCAAGAAGATGGAAACAGCCAAAATGTCCATCAACAGATGAATGGCTAAACAAACTGTGGTATATACATACGATGGGATATTATGCAGCTTTAAGACAGAATAAACTTATGAAGTATGTAACAACATGATGGACCTTGAGAACATTATGCTAAGTGAGACTACCTAAAAACTAAAGGACAAATACTGTATGGTCTCACTGATATGAACCGACATTAGTGAATAAACTTGGAATATTTCGTTGGTAACAGAGACCATCAGGAGATAGAAAGAGGGTAAAATATTGGGTAATTGGAGCTGAAGGGACACAGACTGTGCAACAGAACTGGATACAAAACTCAGAAATGGACAGCACAATACTACCTAACTGTAATACAATTATGTTAAAACACTGAATGAAGCTGCATGTGAGAATGATAGAGGGAGGAGGGCT
>PVIY010038302.1:0-23943 GCA_004026745.1 Myrmecophaga tridactyla | reverse complement strand
TTCTCTCCTCTCTTTCCAACTCTCCCACTTCCCTTTCTTTTGTCATGTAAGGGAGCATAGTCACGAGTTCTGGAGATTAGGGGCACAAACATCTTTGAGGGACCATTATTCTGTCTACTCTATCCCTTGAGAAAAAGATAACAAGATGGGATTGGAGAGGAGAAAGAGCTGAAGGAGGTGAGAACGATGTGGTTCTGACCCTTGGGCAGGAGAAGGGAAAGGAAGGAGGGTGGAGTAGGAAGAAGCTGTCAGCCGTACGATCTAAGGGAGTTCCAGCCAGACCAGTGGGATCCCTCCTGCCAAAGTCATCCAACAGAAAAGTCCTATGAATTACAGGAATGGACCTGCCTGAGAGTTCCAGCTGTGCTGGATCCCTGGCTGGAAGAAGTTCATGGGATGTGCTACCTGGGAGCAAGTGCCGTGGGAGATTGAAAGTGCAGCGGCTGGGTCAGGCAGTCAGTCAACTGTACTCCCATAGCAGGAGATCCAAGTATTGTGTTTTCATGGTGGATACAGAAGATTCTAGAACAAGGTCCAGCATGGGGTTGTTGTAGGAAGGAGAACACCGCCGGTGTTGGGTTGAAGTCAGGGAACAGAAGAGGTGGCGGGCCCAGGGCAGGGAACAAATTCCATGATCTCTGAAGCATTCCCCACAGTGGTCTCAGGATTTCTTTGAGATTCCCTCCTTTCTAGAGATAACTTTGTAGGGCTCTGTATTTCCTGCCCACACTTAGTGGTCACGTATGAGAAACAATGAGCCACTCCTATCCACACAATCTTATAAATGTGTCAGAGTTAAAATTTTCTTTTCTAACCCTGAGTCATGAAGTTATAACTTCATATCATTATTATTTTTTACCCTATTTCTCTCTCTCTCTCTCTCTCTCTCTCTCTCTCTCTCTCTCTCCCTATTTCTCATTGCCTCATCCCCACAGATTTCCTCTAGAGATGTGAAATCAAGTGGGTGGGATACCTACCTCTGAGGGCACGTCCCTGTATGAATGCTTCCCAGAGTGGGCACTGACTCTGGGAACAAGGGAGGCAGCTGTGTGATATCCGTGCCCTTGTACCCACTTCTGTGCTCCTTGCAGACATTGCTAATTGACCACAGAATCCTTTCCACTGAGCTGGACATGTCCTCAACACAGGATAACCATTAATTTACTATCCAAATCAGGATAGATTGAGAAGAGACATGACTAATAATTATTTCCAAACAACAGGCTTTGGCTGGTCCTGGGAAAACCAGAGCATTTGGTCATTGTGCTCAAAATCCAGCTCCACCCAGTATTCCTGGCAGCCATAACTAATCGATCACCAAAGCTGGCTCATGAGATGAACCTCACTTGCCTTCCCAGGCCTTCATAACCCGAAACATGAGGGAGGGTATAATCCAAAGACCTGTCCTTTCTAGGGTGGGATCTGCTGTGTGTGGTCAGATCCTAGGGCTAGGTTCCATCTCCTGGATGCTGTCTCATGCTCAGGAGACCGCACCATCCTTCTGGGAGTGAGCCACGCCTCGCTCTGTGTTTATGACACCTCCACGTGGCACCTTCTCCAAGGCCTTGCAAGTTACTGGCTTTGGACCTCAATCCCGCTCAGCTCACAGGACATCCTCAGCAAGGATGAGGAAGGAGGCTGCTTCCAAAAAAAAAAAAACCACTTTAGAAGTCCTTGACACCATCCTGAAGGGTTGGATAGGGCAGGTCCCTGCCATAAGTGACTGAGAGCTCCGGAGTGGTGGGGACTGCAGAGGGGAGGCTTCCAGGGTGACAGCCGTCCTTGTTTCCAGTGCAAATTCAGACCTTCCCATTTACACTAACTTGAGTGGGGGCTGCTCAAGGGACCTCCAAATCCCTCGGTGTCTTATGCATCTGGATTCCCAAGCTGGCCCAAAGTTGGGGCATGCAATCATGAGAGGAACAAGAACCTCTTGGGACTTTTCTTGAGCATGGAAATGTTCATGGTGAGCAATCCCCACCTCCTCAGTTCATGGGGAACCTGAGGCTCCGAGCAGAAATGCACCTTACTCGAGATCACTGAGCAAATTCCCAGCTGGGGGGGAACCCCCAAGCCTCGAACTCCTGACTCCCTGTTCAATGTGTTTCCAACACCACCCGCCTTTGGTGGACCTGAGGCATCTGTGAAACGGATACAATAAAAGCTGATACTTGTGAGGTATCAGATAAAAGGCGATCTGTTACTTCAATAAGGAATGAAGAGCCTGACCCCAGCATGAAGGGATCAAACCAGATGTATAACCAGCTCCTACTGTGTGCCAGGGTGGTTCTCACACCTACTTAGTAAGACGTCGTTTTTCTTCATGTCCCCCAAACCCAGGGTTGGGGGGGCTCTGTCCATTCTGCAGATGGGGAAGCAGACTCAGAGGGGTGCCTGGCCGGGCCAGGTTAACACAGGTGGGAATTGGCGGGGCTGGGATTCGAACCCAGGTCTGGCCTGGTCTGGAGAATGCTTTCTCTCCATGGCCCTCTCTGCCCCTGCCTCTCCTATCTTGCACTGCCCCAAACAGCCCCGAGACTCTGAAGGAGGCAGACTCTAAAGAGATAGTGTCATTGAGGGTGTGGGGCCAGAAGTGGTGGTTTGGGAGTCTTCTGGTTCCTTGTAATAAGGAGGACACCTCCGGTTTCCTGGGCCCTTGACACGCGCCCGACATCAACCCTCATCGTATGCATGGGGAAACTGAGGCCCAAAGAGGAGGTGGCAGAGTCAGGCTCTGAACCCAGGTCTGGCCTGAGTCCCAGCCCCACTCCCTGGACCCCCACGTTCTTACCGGACGCCCCCAAGCTCCCCAGGGCCGCCAAAGAGCAGTACCTGCCTTACCTGTAACTTGTTCCTTAGAACTCGCGTGCAGTGGGCCGCGGCAGGAGACAGCTGGGAAGCGAGGTGCCGCCGACCTGCTGGGCAGCCCGTGAGGCAGGTCCCCAAGACGGATGTGCCCTCCACCTCCCCGGGCACGCCCAGCTGTCAGACATGCCTCCGGGAACTTGGCCCCGGCCAGTGGGACCTCCCCGGGCCCAATGACCTGGGCCAAAGCCAAGGAGATGGAATCCAGGCTGAATCGGAAGAGCCTCCCGCAAATGGCGAGCAGTGGCTACGAGACGCCTCAAACCCCAGCGTCAGCTCAGGGCCTGGCATCGAAATAAAAGGGCTATGATGCAGAAAAGAAAAAGAGAATTCTAGTAATAATGGCAGCCTCCACAACTAACCCAGAGCCCGAAACTCGAATGGTCAGCCCCTTGCATGAGATGAGGTCGGCTGCTGTACCCATTTTGCAGAAAAGGAAACTGAGTCTGGGTCCCATAAAGGAATTTGCCTGAGGACACGAGATCAAAGGGGTGGGGCCGGGATTGGAACCCAGGTCCAGCTGAAGCCTGAGCGCCTAGTTTTCATTTTCCGTGCTGGCCCGCTTCTCTCTTAAGGTGGTTTAAACCCGGTAGACTGCATTCCCTTGACCTTGAACTGTGCAAAAAGTGGAGCTGGGAGTTGTGCAAAATGGGGTCTACTCAGTGTTTCTAGTTACAAATCGTAATCCTGGCGAAGACGGTTTACTGAGCCGGGACCCTGAGAGAGGCATCGTCAGCGTGGTCTGAGACTGTGAGTCGGATCCTATTGGTCCCCAGTTACAGGTGCCAGAATTGAGGCTCCCTGAGACAGGTGACCCTGTCCCCAAGGCTACTAAAGGCAGGGCTTACAATTGCAAATTCCAGGGACTGAGCAAATTCTCAGTCCCCGCCCCGCCTCCCTGAGAAGCCCACACTGGTGCTTTTTCCCGTGTTAATTTAAATTTCCCCCCTCGGGTGTGTGGTGAAAGCAGATCCCAGTTTGGGGGGTACCCGGGGTCCCTCCCCGAGGCCTATCAGCAGTTCCAGTGGCCGGCAGGCAGATGTTTAGTGTCTGTGAAGCAAGCCCCAGCTGTGCCCTGGAAGCCAAAGGCCTCCTTGGCTGACCTCATGGGACCTAGATGGGGCTCTCTCGGGCTGGGTTCAATCCAAGGTCCAGCACGGGCTGGAGAGGTACCTTTGCAGAGGTGAGGATTTGCAGGAGCCTCCTGGATTCACCCCTGGGGCCCCCCTGCAGCCCCCTACCTCCCACGCCTCCCCCTGCACTCAGTGGGCGCACCCTGGGGCTGGCTTCCTTAGGCCAAGCCCTGCTGATGTGACAGGGCAAGTCACCAAACCCCCCTTTGGGCCTCAGTGTCTTCCTCTGTGAGATTGGGCTGGACTGGTTGGGTCATCTCCTGTGGCTTTTCCAGCTCAAGGGGTCTGGACACCAGCCCATTAAGACAAACCCACTCTGCACACCACTGACCTGGAGTAAGGGATTTCCCTTCCCCTCACCTCAGTGTCTGCATCTGTAAAATGGGTTTAATTAAAGTGCCTGCCTCAGGAGTTAGATGGGCCAGGACTTACAAAGCTCTTAGCAGGGAGCTGGGCACAAGTTTCACACTAAGTGGGAAATGTCGTTATTCAAATAGGAATGGGCCAGGCTAGGAACTCCACAACGGGGGGGCGTGTTTAACCTTCACCTTTCTGGACTTCTGTTGTCTCGCCTGGGAAATACAAGTGGGGAAATTTGTCCTGCAGGGCTGTGGGAGGTCGAGAGTGATATAACCTGCTTTTGGAGGGTTCCCAGGGGTCCTGGGCCCTCATGGGGCCCGGAGGCTCAATGTACAGGGGTGGGGGATGATGCTGGGGGTAGAAAAGGCTGCAATTGAGGGTGATATTGTGGGGACCGGGGTGCCGTGGGGTGCCCTGCCTTTTCGTATCTAAAACCCGCCTTCTCAACCCTGAAGTCTGTAAAGAATTCTCATACTCTGACAAACTATAGATCCCCCAAACCACAGACTCTGTCCTCTCTCGCTACCCTAAAGACCAAAGGGTACTGCAACCACTGCAGGCCCTCCTGCAGGCCAGGTTTGGGCCACAGAGGGTAGGGGGCATAATCTTGGAGCCACGGGGCTCTTTCCTCCCGGGGGAGAGAGGGTGGAGGCATCAGCTGTCTCCACTGAGAGGTTTGGATGTTGCCACTGCCCCGCCCTCTGCATGGGGGAGCCAGTGTGCGGGACTTTAAGTTGGTCCCTTCCCAAATCTCAGTTTGCACAGGAATCCCTTGGAGACTGTGTTAAAACACCGATTTGCACAGCCAGACGTAAAATGACAATGCAAGTTCCCTCGCTCAAAAATTACTAAGAACTTCAAGACGCGATGGCAGGAAGTTCAAGCAGACTTGGGGCCCTGGAAACCGGCCAGAGATGATACATTTCCGGTCAACCTTGGGTGAGGCTGATGCCGCAACCCAGGCCACACTTTGAGAATGGGGATTTTAATGGCAGCCCAGGGACCTGTTGAACAGAACCAGCTTCTAGTCCGCAGAGTGCTGTGCAATCTTAGACAACGACCTTGGCCTCTCTGGGCCGCAGGCTCCTTCATTGGAAGGTGAGAAGCTCAAATGAGATGAACTCTAAGCCACCTCCCTTCTCACCTGGTGTCCCTATGAAGCCCCCCGCACCTCCCCCCACTATCTGCAAACAGGGCAGGACCCCAGGGCTGGCCAGAGCCCATGAATTTTCCACTCGCCTAGGCCCACTGCCACGTTCAGAGTTGTCTGTGCCAAGCCAGCGCTGTGGAATAAACAGACGGCGACCCCAGCACACCAATATAGCAGCACATCTCAGCCGCCCCGGCGCATCTCACCTCGCTGCTGCATCTTTTCAAGTGCCTTGGTGACAATGTCGAGACATCGGAGGCCCCACTGGGGCAGGGGGGCTGGGGAGGGGGCTGGGGGTGGGTGGGTGCTGGAGAAAACAATCAGAATAAAATGGAGGTCAGACCCCCCCAAAAAGGGCCGGCTGACCTTAATCCCATTACGGGAGTTGGTGGAGAGGGGGCGGGATTTTGCATTCGCAGGCTCCCAATGGACTTTTGTCACGAAGACCAACAAGCGCTGTACACGGATAAAGTGGCTTTTAGGACTATTAGAAAGTGAGTGTGCTGAGAATGGGGCGGAGGTGGGGGTGGGACCAGGACAGGAAAATTAAAATTCTGCTCCTGCCGAAGGTTTCTGGGCTCCAGCTCGCCGTGCGAGCATCGATCTGTTCCAGCATTTGACTTTCAACCATGACAAAACTGTGGGCAAATTAATTGTTCTCCAGGATATTAAGCATCAGACTCCATTAATCCTTTCTGAGCGAGATGCTTGCTGAATACTAATCGAGAGAGTTCCGGGCTGCCGTGGGGTGTTTTTCCTGCCACTGAGACCCCCACCCCCACCTTTCCTTATCTCCCCTGGGGGTGGGGTGCAGGGGGCTGAGCCCCCCTCCCCAACGTGCTGCCTCAATTTCCCTTTGTGGCCGAAGACAGGTGGGCTCAGCCTGCACACCGTCCCCTCCCCCCACCCCCCATCCCCCTGCCTGGGCATCTTCTTCCAGGGAAGCCTTGGGACTCGTGGCAAGATTGTTTTATGCAAATTCCAATATCTGTATGCAGGCGCGGCCGCGAGGAGAGATGCGAGAAATAATTACCAAATTATGCACGTTGGGTTGGTTTTCCTGAATCCCGAGCCCTTCAAAGAAAAAAAGGAAAAAACACAGCAACACGAGTGTACATAAAACAGACAAACAACCCGATGGCTTTGGTCAGCTGAGGTTAGGGTTTGTGGGGTGGGCTGAGGGGGATGGGGCGGTGTGCAGGTGGCAGGGATTCTGGGCTCTGGGCTGCCACCAAACTGGGAGGTGTCTTTGGGCAAGTCATTTCCCTGCCTGGAGCCTCGTTTTCCCCACTTACAGGATGGGATGGTGGTGAAGGCCTGATAAGGCTGTTTGGAAAGGTGGGATGGGGAAGGGATGTCATGGGGATCCTCTGAGCTCCAGACAGGACTGGCCACACAGGGCCCTGTGGGGCGGAAGAGACCCCTACGGCTTCCCCCTTTGTCCACAATGGCCACCTCCCTTTTATGTTAATAAGGTAATTTTTGTCATCAGTTCATCTCAAGGAGCTGGCCTGAGATATCATCCCATTTCACAGATGGCCGTTCAGAGTGGGAAAGGGATTTGGCCCGGATCGTATGACCTATAGAAGACAGAACCGGGATTAACTTGTGTCTGTCTGTCTGTCTGTCTCCCATTCTAGGACAATTCTACCCTCCTCCCACCCCTCTCCTGGTTCAGTGTTGCTACTTGCTGCGCCCCCTAGGTGGAGAGCTCAGTACTGCATGGGGCGGCTCATTCCATAGAGCGGAGGAAGTTCCTACCTCCTATGGCCTCAGCGACACCTGGAGCATCCTGAACACAGGGCATTCAACTGGGGTCAGGTCCCAATTGATCAAATCATGACCCTTTCATCTCTGCCTCCACTACCGCTACCATTCCCACACAGTACTGAGCATTTTGTGCTAAGCACTCTCCACACCTCATCTCACCTACCTCTCACAGTTACTGTATAAGTGAGGTCCTACTACAATCCCTGTTTTCCAAATAAGGAAACAGGATCAGAGAAGCTAAGCCACATGCCCAAGGTCACACAGCAAGTCCACAGCAGCTCCAGGATTCAAACCTACATCTGTCCGACCATACCATATATGCAGCTTATCTTTAATTCCTCTTTCCCCCACCTTCTCTAAGCTGTTGTCAAATCTGTAATGTCCCCTGTCCCAAGGCTTTCATCACCCCTAGCCCTACCCCCACCCCCACTCCCTTGCTGGCTCCACTGTTCCCTGTTTCTCACAAGAAAACAGGGACTGCAGTGGACAGAGAGAAAATTGCACCAGCCGCTCGCTAACTGGAGGATATTTATGCCTGTGCAAATACCACACACGCCTTCTGCATGATTTGGAGCTAAATGCAGTGTTACTTAATTAATGCACATGTAACACGCAGGAATATTACACCTATTAGAACTCACGGACAATTAACAGTCCCGGTCGCCTACTGCCACCATATCCCGTAGACAAAGGCTCTGGAATCACCGTGTGTAGAAATGATTGCCCAGGGAAGCGCCTCTCCTCACCCTACTCTGTCCAACCTCGCCTCTTTGCCTTGTTCGTCTCCCCTTTCCCCTTTCATTTTTAACTTTGCTGTATTTAATCTCCCAACTTGGGCAATTTGGTATGGTTACATATTAAAAATTGGACCTGGTCACCTCCAATTTCTGTTTTGGAAGTATGCATAAAAGTCTCTGAGCTCCATGTGGCTAAAGCTGTTGCCCCTGACATACTTATAGGGAGGGCCATCAAATAGTTTGAATTTTCTGTTTCCCCAGACCTCAGAGGACTGCTTTTCTTTCTTGTCTTAATGTTTAGAAGAGGGGAGGAAATGTCATCTCTTCCAGGGAGCTGCCCGTGATTGCTCCTGCACTTTCTGATATGTTTCTCCACTGATACCTTCCAGCACTTAAGACATTATAGGCTCCATGAGGGCAGAGGCCCCATCTGTGCTCCTCCTTTTGTGTCTCAGAGGGTCTCTGCTCTCACAGCTATGAAATGGGGTCCCTAAAGCCTTGCAGCTGCAGGGGGTGACAGAGTAAGGTCTACATATTGTGTGACCCCAGAGCTGAGTGGTCTTGGATGCAGCTGCTTCTCTGCAGATCCATCTCCCCATCCCAATTCCTTCCTGGAAGGTTTGGCCCGAGTGGTAGAGGAGCCATCGTTTGTAAAAACTCGAGCCTAGTGCCAAGTGCTGGGGTAAATGACACAGGGTTGCACTATCACCTAAGGCCGGCAATGCCCACCCATTCTGAAAACATTTATTGAGCACTTACTGTGTGCAAGTGTCAGAGCGGTGATTAAGACAGATGCATTAGGGCGGGCCACAGTGGCTCAGCAGGTAGAGTCCTCGCCCAGGTTTGATACCCAGTGCCTGCCCATGCAAAAAAAAAGACAGATGCACTCCCTTGCCTCAGAAGGCTTCCTGTTTGGAGGGGGTGATGGAAAATAACCCCCCAAACCCATAAGTAAATGGATAACCCTGGTTTGTTCTATCTACGAGAAAGGAAATATACAGATGATGAAGTGGTACCATGTAACAGGTGAGGCTTCCCGGGGCGGTCAAGGAGGACTTCCTGGAGGAGGAGGAGCTGTTGAAAGATGACAAGGAGGGTGAAAAGCCACACCCACCTCAAGTGGTCAATGCCACGCCCCAGCACCAACGCCCCCCAGCCCTCACTATCCCCCAGGCAAGCTGACGAGATGGCCTGGGGGCATCTTTGACCTGAATGCAAGGCAGGTGAGAAGCATTGTGGAATTAAGACCCGACCCTTCCAGAGTCACCTTCAGCGATATCAGATAGATGCTGGGTTGTGAACCCCCCAGACCCCTCCTCTCTTGGGCGGATCACCCTGAGGTGGGGGCTCGGCAGTCTCCCCGAGGTCCCCAGCGCAGCTGAGCTCCAGTTGCCCATGGTGGCAATCTGATTTCCTCCCCTCCTGGTCTCACCTCCCCACTTGACGCTTCTCGGGGTGCCCCTTGCAGATCAAGTGGCCCTGGAGTGCCATGTCAGGGTCAGCCGCTCATGTCCCCCAAACAAAGTCGCCCCAGGGGACAGCCTATGGCTGTGAGCCCCCAGCCGGGCATGCCCCTAGGATCGTCCCAAGGGGTCCGGCCTCAGGGCATTTCAGGGCCGCACCCACCCAGGCCAGGGAGAACGGCGGGGTCCCCAGAACCGCCTGCCCATCACGTCCCTCCCCAGACTCCGTTTCCAAAAAGGATTGAATAAATAAGTCCAGCGGGAGGGGGAGCTCCGGCTCTCGCTGCCCGCTGGCGGGAAATTAAATACTGTTGGTTTCTGCTGCTGTGAGCCGGAACGAGGCTGGCGGAGCCGCAGGGCCGGGCCGGGAGGCGGCGGCGATTGGCAGCTCGCGGCAAGCCTTAAATCAAAGGAGCCGATGAAATTTCTAATAGCAGGAGCGCGACTGGCATGGGCGTATAAATAAAGTTTCCCCCTTGGAAAGGCGGCTTATTCCAGCCAAGGATGTTAAACCCACAGGATTTGCTACTGCAGCCAGGAGCCAGCCGGGCCCGGCAGGCGTGAAGTCCTTTCCCAGGGGTGGCCCCGTAGCTGCCCCAGAAATGCTTTCCAGGGCTGAGTCCCTGGGCGTGCCTGGTCCGCCTTTGGGTGGGTGCGTTTGCCTCCAGAGGGTGTTAATCCTTGCAGCAAACCTGTTTTATCATCCCCATTGCCCAGATGAGGAGACTGAGGCTTGGAAAGGGTTGGCTGTGGGCCCACAAGTTTGCCCGGCTGCTGAATGCTCCCTTTTTGCTTCTACAGCAGGACACTCAAAGCCAGGCCTGATTCCAAGGCCCCGCTCTTATCCACGACTCTGCACAGCTGTGAAGTGTGCCCAGACTGCCCCACGGAGGGCTCAGCGCCACTTCTCAGGTGAGCTTGCCCTGTCTCGGGTCTACATCAAGACCTCTCCTTGGAGAGACCAGCGAGACCCAATGGCTGCCCCCGGGGACCCACGGTCCAGTGGAGGGAGGGAGATATGTCCACCCACAATCCTCAGCCCATCTAGCTGAGTGATTTGAGCCATGGACTCTGGAACCAGATCACCTGGGATTGAATTCCATCGCCACCTCATTGGCTGTGCAGCGTTGGGCAAGTTACCTAACCTCTCTGGGCTTTGGCTTCCTCGTCTGTAGAGTGAGGACAGTAACAGCGCCTGCCTCCTAGGGTTGACATGAGCAATAAATAAAGTGATCCATGCAAAGAATTCGGCACACACCTGGTACAAGTAAGTGCCTTGTAAGTGTGTGTTTTCACTTCTAGACTTCCACCTATGCACCCGTCTGCCCATCCTTCCATCCACATGTGTCTATCCACCCATCCATACCTCCATCCACCCATCTATCCATCCATCCATCCATCCCCTGCCAGGGCCACAGTACCTGGCACAAAGTGGGCACTCTGTAAATATTTAATTTCCTAGGCTAGAAGAGATCAGGAAGTTATTACCCTGATTGGGTCTTCATAGAAATAATAGTAAAGGTTCATAACGGGATGTTTAGGGAGTAAAACCTGAGACCTCTGGTCTGCCTGGAGCTTAGGGAGACCTTCCTGAGCTAGGGGCATCTCTGCCTGGAGCTTAGGGAGACCTTCCTGAGCTAGGGGCATCTCCCCCGCGGCCTGGGGGTGAGGGGAAGGGCATTCCAGGCAGGGGAACTGCATGGCAAACACCTGAGGCAGGGGAGAAGCGGGGGTCTTGGAAAACAGACTTGGTAGGTGGGTTCTATCACCACTGTAAGTGAACAGGCTGGGGAACGAACCCCAGTGCCAAATGCTGGGTTCCGGGTTCAGACCCTGAGCTATCCTGCCTGGGGCGGGCTGGGGTGGGGGACAAGCAGAAGGGGTGGCAGGCTGGAGGGGGGACGCTGAGTGGATAGACCCCAGGCAGAGGTTTCCCCTCTGTCCCTTTTGGGCTAAGGGTCCCCCCAGCTGTCCCGGGACAGACCCTCTGCTGCCTTCCCGCTCTTTCTCCCAGCCCCCATTGTCTCCCGATTTGGTTCTATTTCAGAATCTGACTTCACACAACCGGGGCCCTTTTGTGCAAACTGCAAAGCACTTTTCTTTGTGATTATAATTTTTTTTTCCCCTTCTTTTTGAATCCAAAGTCTCTTGACAGGAAAATCGGTGCTTGAGGTTGGAGAAGTTTGTTCCCTTCTCCATGCGAAAGCCATTACGGGGCCCGGGCCGCCCTGACGGAGCCCACGCTCGTGTGCGCACACACATCCCGCTCCCTTCCCCACGCCCTGGAAAAGTGTGTCCAGCTGTGGGAAAGCAGGCCAGGCCCCCTGGAAGTGCAGGCTTTAATCAGACGTTGGCTGCCCAGCCCCCTCCATCAGGTGCTGTCTGAACCTGGATGGAGTCCTTGGAGCCGGGGCTGGGTGGGGACAGTGGGGTCTCCCCGGCCCTCTCGGGGGTGGCACGCGCTGTGGAGCTGGGGCTGGGGTTGTCGGCAAAAGTAGCGCTGGTGGAGGGTGGGGTAGGAGGCAGAGGTACCCGCCGAAGGTGAGTCTGGTGGGTGGAGGGGATGAGAGGAAAGTGCAAGGAGGAGAGAGTCTCGGGAGAAAAAGGGAGGACATGGAGAGAATTGGGGTGGGGGAGGGGGAGAAGGAGGGGAAAGAAGGTGGAGACATGGGGAAAGGAAAAGAGGGAGAGAAAATCAGAGAGCGAGAGAGAAAAAAAGGAGGGAGAAAGAGGGACAGACACAGAGGGACAGATAGAAGAGGAAAAGACAGAGAGAGATAGAGGCAGGGATGAGAATAACCGAGGGAGAGAGTAAAAAAAAATCAAATGGGGGAAGGAGAGAATCAGAAAGTAAGGCAGATAAACAGAGAGAAGAGCAAGTCAGTGTGAGAGAAAGGAGACATTAAAAATGATCCTGAGACCGTTTTCCAGAAACGTCTACAGGGAGGTAGCTGGGACCCTGCGGGCCTGGCCTCAGACAGGCCTGGATTTAAAGCTCGCTCTGCGGCTTCCTGGCTGCCTGACCCTAGGCAGGTTGCTTCCCCACTCCGAGCCTCAGTTTCCCCATCTGCAAAATGAGCGCGATGGGGCTTGATGATCTTTCAGGCTTCTCCAGGGGTGCTGAGGAGGGAGAAAACCTCGAGATGATGGAAGAAAAGGGCAAGGGAGGGGGGCGGGGCTGCCTAGCAGAGAGCTCCGGGGAGGCTGTCCAGGGGACACACTGGTGTTTGCAAAATAAAAGCGCATTATTTTCTCATGGGGTCGGCATCTTTCGCAACACATGAAATGGTTCTCAGCCCCACAGGAGCATGTTGGAAGTGCCTTTGAGAGAAATTTGATTTCTCTATTTATTTTGGTACTGGTCCCGAAATCAAACAGCCAGATTCTAGCTGCTCCCAAAGCCAACATGACTGTGTCTGTGTGTGTGTGTTTGTGTGTGTCCCCACCCCAACGCCCCAAGTGACAGACCCCCCCCAAGACTTCTTGGCACCCAGAGAGCCCCTCTTCCCCGGGAGGTGGGATTCTGGAAGGGGGAGCCCCTCTCGAGGTTATTGGGGACACTGGGCTTGGTTCCCGTGGCCAAACCAGGCCTCTGCCGTCTCCCCTGGGGCTAGCGAAGGCTGGCACAGCCTGTAGGACCTAGAGAATCCAGAGCTAGGAAGGAACTGAGGACAAGGAGGGCAGCGAGGTGGCGGAAATGTCTGTGTCACCACCTGATCTCTGAGCCCAGAGCATCTTTCCTCATCTGTGAAGTGGGTGTGGCAAGGCCGCCTGGTCTACCTCTCAGAGTAGAGCTCAACGCAGCTAGAGGAGCTTCTTTTATCTTCCACCCCTTCCTGGGCCCCCATCTCTGCTTGGATCCCACCGGAGTGTCCTACCTGTGGTTCCGCCTGCCCTCACCAGCGGCGAGCTCCCAAAGGGTGAGGGCCGTGCCTGTCTTGCTCACCTTGCCACCGGGTGTCCCAGCTCAGTGTTGGTGCCAAGAGACATTGGCTCCTTCCTGCTGTCCCCCCCACCCCTCCTTCAGGATTCATGAATATCTGTGTCTGCTCTGAACTGGAGACACATGGCTGGAGTTTTCGCCAGCCCCTCACCATCTCTCTGGGAGACAGACGGGACCTCAGTTTCTCCGTCTGTGAAATGGGTGGCTAGGTAAGCTTAGGTTGCCTGCCATCCCTAGGGCTGTAGAAAGGATAAAATAAACCCATGTCTGCGCGGTGCTGGGGAAAGGGGGAGCCCCATCTGAGGTCGGGCAGGGCTTGTTCTCGCCACGGGGAGGAGCACTAGATCAGGAGTCTGGTCAGCCCGGGCAGGTCGGGGCAGGTCGGTTTCCCACAAGGGCCTTGGATTGTCCATCTGTGGGTAGAAGAGCTGGACTAGCCTCTGGGCGCCTGACATTTGCCCCGCTACCCACCCAAGGTTTCTTTTATGTTCTTATCTCTTCCTTGTCTCTGCTTCCATACCGCCCACCCCCTCACCCCCTCCACCCCTCATCCCTCGCAAGAGGTCATGGGTGGGGGCGGGGGCCTGCCCCTGCCTGCCTGGCTGAGCTTTATCTGTAATCTAATGCTGGCCCCAGGGACCAGGGATGGGGACAGGGCCACTGTTGGAATGAAATTGGAGGCGATCGGTTCCCAGAAGGGGAGAGGGCAACGTGGGGGAGGGGGCGTGCTGGGATGGAAGGGGAGACGGAGATGGAAGGTGCTGGGGCTGGGGCCACCTCTCTGCTCGTGGAAGCCTGACCCCGGGCTGCACCTCCAGCTCCAGGCCAGGGGCCTGTCTGCAGCAAAGGCGCACGGACTTGGGCAAGTCATTCAGCCTCTAGCCGGCCTCACCCTTCGTCTTCTCTGCACAGTGGGGTCAGGGGAGACCAATACATCGCACCCCTTGCGTGTACCCCCTTACAATGCCCCAGCCCTACATTCCACTACCGATTGTGACTGCCGACAACACGACAACACCGAAGGCCAAACCAGGGAGAGGAGGGGCTGGGACTTAGAAGCCAGTTCTATGGGTCTCCAAGGGTCATGCGCTTTCCAGAGGGGACTGGTGGAGGTCAAAGGTCCAGGCCCCAACCAAGCTTTCCTTCTGCTCCAGGCAGAGGGTGATAGGTCTCTCACAGGTAAATGCAACTCTCGGGGGGCCCTGCACCCCCTCCTTGGGGCAGACTGTCACTTCCTGGAGAAGGTGGCATTTGAGATACTTTTTTTTTAAAATTTGAGAAGTTGTGGTTTTACAGAACAATCATGCATAAAATGCAGGATTCCCATATCCCACTCTGATATTAATACCTCATACTGGTGTGGTACATTTGTTATAATGCATGAAAGCACATTTTTATAATTATACTATCAACAACAGTCCAATGGTTCAATTTAGGGTTCATTGTGTTGTGTAGATCCTTGGCTTCTTTTTCCTTGCAATCTTTTTTTGAAGGAGTTTTGGAGAAATTGCCTAGGTGAAAAAGGTAGGGAAGGGCATCTGCAACAGTGGAAACAGCATGAGCAAAGGCCCTGAGGCATGAAACAGCATAGTGTTTGCACAGAAAGGTGGGGTGGTTGGGGTGTTTACTTGAGGGGGTACAATATTAGTATGCAGCTGGGGAGGTCAGCCAGGCTAGGGTGTAATGAGCTAGCATGCAATTCTGGATGGTGATGACTGGTTATAAGCAGATTCATTTCTGGAGTCTGGGTAGAAAAGCATCTGAAAGGGACAAATCCGGATGGGAAGACTGGTTCAAAGGCAGCTGGTTGTGGCAGGAATCCTGGCTTGGTGGTCAGGGGAAAAAGAATCTGAGTTCAGAAGTATCTGGGGTAGATTCTACGGCATAGCATCTTAGTGACCAGTGGAAAGTGTGATGCAAATGCGGAAATTGAGAATAACACTGAGATTTCTGGCTCAGGCAGCTGAGCAGAAGATGGGGCATTCAATGAGATGGGGCTGCAATGGGCAGCCTGGGGACAAAGAAAGTGAGTGGAACTGGGCACGTGTCAAAGATGTGGAGTGGGAGAGTGTATCAGTCATCTATGATAGCAATAATGCTGTGGAACAAACAGCCCCAAACCTCAGTAGACTTTAACAATAAACATTTACTGAGCTTTTGTGGGTAGAGTTCAGCTGTTTTTGGCTGGGCTGAGCAGCTCTGGGCTGGGCCCTGTGATATGGGCTGGACTCACTCACAAACTTTGGGTGGACTGGCTGCCGGCTGATCTAGGATGGTTTCACCTGGCGTGATGGGGGCAACTTGGGTTGGCGCCCCTATCTCATCCTCCAGCAGGCACTCCATAGCCTTGGCAGAGGTGCAAAAGTGAGAGCAAGTCCAATCGCACAAGCATCTTTTTAACCTGTGCCTGCAACCTATTTGCTAATAACTCATGAACTGAAGCAAGCCACATATCTGAGCCCAGAGACAGAGGGGAAGGGTATGGTTTAAAGAGAAAGAATTGGGGCCAACGAGAGGTTAGCAAGTGTGACACATGGATGGACCAGGGAGCTGTCGTGCATTCAGGTCTGGAGATCTGAGGCCACGGAGAAGACCAGTGTATGTGGCTAATAAGGGACTCTGGGCCAGCCTCTTTCTCCCTTCCACTTCCCATCTCTCCTCCTCCATCCTATGCGGGACAAAACCTCAGACCTCAGAGGGCTCCAAGGCTTGGCATGTACCTAGTAGGCGTCTAACAAAATACAGGTCAAAGGAACACAGCCAGGCAGACTGGAGGATTAATCCCTTGTGGGCTGGCCCGTGAGCTATGCCACCTTGGGTGGAGATGCAGGAGTCGGCCACATCCCAGGAACCCCACCCCACTGAGGAAACACCCATCCTAGGGCCAGCTTTGCATAAAAAAAGTGGGGGGGGGGCACATTTTCAGACCAGAATGGCATTCGACCTGAAGGGGCTCACCCCTGGTGCTCGAGTTTCCAGGTCCTTTCTGCTACATCTCATTGCTTCCCCCCAGCAGTCCCCAAAAGCTGGGGAGATGGTCCCCCATTTTGCAGAGCCTGGGGGTTCAGAGTCACTCAGGACCACACAGCCGGTAAAATGGGAGACCGCGGAGTTCAGGAACCTGGATTCCCAAACCTTAGCTCTTAACCCCGCTCTGGGTGGTTTTCCTTCTTTGTTGTGGAGTACGGAATCTGGGTTTAGTGAGGCCGCCTTCCTTTAGTCAGGGCCCCCCACGGCGCCACCCCCCCTCCTCCTTCAACCGAGACCCAGTCTGTCCCTTGGAGGGTATTTTCTTTTCTTTTTTTTTTTTTTTTTGTCTTTAAGGCAAGCAACAGCGGGGAAATCCATCTCCTGCTGTTTCTTGTACTTCCTTTCTACTTGCCTTTGTTCTATATTTAATTTTTGGTTTTAAACCCAGTTGAAGAGAGATGGGCGAATCACCGACGGTTATTGATTTATTATTTATGGTGCATCGTCTGTCGTTTTAATTGCATCGTCTGTCCTTTTCCTGTCCTGTGCCGTTGAAGGACAACCCGAGGCAGTGGTCCGAGGCTTTGGGGATGCTGGGGGACTTTGCAGTTTATTTCTGCATTGCAACCTGTTGGAATGAAACTAGGATTGCTTTCGGTGTGTGTGTGAGCTCTAGCTTTTTGCATAAGGGCAGTGCCCCGACTGCTGGCCTCGGGAGGAGAAAGACCCTGGCGTTACCTTTCCTTAGCAAGTTGGGGTGGGCCTCAGAGGATGCCGAGGGGAGCTCGTCCCATCATTGCGCAGCCCCCAGCCCCTGGGCTTTCTGCTGACTCTGTCCCTTCCCCTTTCACCTCCTACCGACGCCAGAGCTTGCACTGAGACGTGATTCCTCGCCACACCTCCAGCAGCATTCTCCGCAAAACGGCAACTGCCTGCTGAAATAATAACGCACATAATAATGATGAATAACAGCTAATGAGAGCCAACGTTTTATTGGGAGCTTTGGGGGAGGACAAATGTCAAGGACTTGATCCTAATCATCTCATCTGGACTTCTAAAGGCCCCTGGCGGTGGGTGAAGAAGAGCCTGGGGCCAGGATGGAGGGCACTCGCCCTACAAAGTGTGTGTAGGGGGTGTGGTCAGACATGGATGCCTGGTCGGACCCTAAAGCCTGGGTTGTCATCCATGAGCCTGTCCTACCTGTGATGCTGCGTGTACCTGTGACCCTGACACCTTCCCCGCTCCCCAGCGCCACGGGCAGGGCTGGTGTCCCCCCTTGCTGCAGCCGTGCATGGTGAGTAGGCAACTCACTGGGCAACATGAGGCTGCTGACTTGGGCAGAGGGTGCTTCTAGAAGCCAGATAGTTATGTGCGTGAGTGTGAGCAATGGAGCGGGTATGAGTGTGTGGGTGCCTGAGTGGGAACACATGTACGAGTGTGCACAGGTGATTGAGAAGGTGTGAGTGTGGACAGATATGTGAGTGCGACGTGTGGCATCAGAAATCGTGAAGGTAGAGAGGTGCAGAGTGACCAAGGGGTCACTAGAGTGAGAGGTGTCTTTTATTTATCCCACGTCCCACCACCCCAGCGTCTCTGCACTCTCAGAGCGGAAGGGTCTGCCCAGCACCGCCTTGCCAAGGTGAACTTCCTTTTCCCAAAAGAAAAGGCGTGCTGGTGGAACGATGATGGTTAAGCCCCCTGCATTGACTTGCTCTCTTTACCCTCGCCCTCTCCCCCTTCCTTTCCCTCCCTCCATGCAACATATTTATGGGGCCCTGGCAGGTGCTGGACTATGTACTCAACACTGGGGTCACAGAAGCAAACAAGACACTCCCAGGCTTGTGGAGAGACAGAGTATAATTCGACAACGACACAAAGGATTGCATGATTATAAATCACGACCCATGCTCTGAGGGTGAGTCAATGTGCTCGGGGAGGGAAAACATTTAACAAAAGAACCGATCTACTTTGGCAGTCAGGGAGGGCTTCCTGGAGGAGGAGAAGCCTCCACCAAGATCAAAAGCATTATCCTGGAGGTGGGACAAAAAGCATCCCACCTTTATGGGGCAGATGAGGCATGGAATTCTGCAACTCAAGGAATGGAAAGGGGTCAGGGTGGTTAGAAGACAGGAATTTAGGGGTGGAGGGAGTGGTGGGAGAGATGGTCAGGAGGGTGGTTTGGGATGGACTTCGGGGGGCCTCAGAAACCCTGGTGAGCATGTCAAAGAAAGAAGTAGGTGATCATAACTGGGGGTGGCGGCCGTATGATTCGATTTGCATTTCAGTATCTCAAAGGTTTCACAGACTTTTAAAATCTGCTACTTACAGGAATCTTCAAGAGAATATGGGCATAGAGTGGTGTTTTCGTTTGCTAAAGCTTCTCGAATGCAATATACTAGAAATGGAATGGCTTTTTAAAAAGGGAATTTATTAAGTTGCAAGTTTACAGTTCTAAGGCCATAGAAATGTCCAAACTAAGGCATCCAGAGAAAGATACGTTAACTCCAAAGAAAGGACTGATGGAATTTGGAGTTCCTCTCTCAGCTGGGAGGGCACATGGTGACGTCTGCTTGCTTTCACTCCTCATTTCATAAGGCTTCCCTGGGGGGGGGTTTCCTTCTGCATCTCCAAAGGTCTCTGGCTGTGGAGGCGCTAAAGCTTTTTCCAAAATTGTTTCCTCTTAAAAGGCTCCCATAAGCAACCCCACTTGAATGGGCTAAAGTTACCACCCACAATTGGGTGGGTCACATCTCCATGGAAACGACCAAAAAGAACCCACCCAGCAATGTTGAATGAGGGTTAAAGAACATGGATTTTTGGGGGTGCACGACAGTTTTAAACCAACACAGTTAGGCTAATGATAGCTGCAAATTCTTTGCCTCTCTTCCCGTCGAGAAGTGGGACCCGTGTGCCCCTTGAATCTGGGTTGGCCTCGTGACTTGCTTGACCAATAAAAATCAGCAAAAGGAATGTTCTAGAACTTTGAAGTCTCAGTTCCAAGTAGCGTTGCAGTTTGCATCAGGGTCTCATGGAACTCTTGCTCTCGGCGCTCTGGGCGGCCACACTGTAAGGAAGCCCAAGTTGCATGAAGAGGCCCTGGAGAGTGAGACACCAGGTGAAAAGGGACAGAGTCCTGAAGCTCCACACCTGTGAGGGAGGAATGGACAGAGAAGTGGATCCCCCTGTCCCTGCTGCCCCAGCTGATGCCTTATGGATCAGAAAGGAATTGCTCAGTGGAGCCCATCCCACATTCCTGGCCCACAGTCTTGTGAGAAAAAATAAAATTGTCCTTTTAAGCTGCTCTGCTTTGGGGTAGTTTGCCACACAGCAAAAGCTAACTGGCAGAGTCATTTACACTTGCCTCACGTGGAATCAGGTACACTCACCTGAAATCAGGTACACACACCTAGAATCAGGCATACTCACCTGGAATCAGGTACACTCACCTGAAATCAGGTAGACACACCTGGAATCAGGTACACACCTGGAATCAGGTACACTCATCTGGAATCAGGTACACTCACCTGGAATCAGAACCCAGGGCAGTGTGGCTTGGAAGTTGTGTCTCCATCCCTGCAAATTTACTCTTTAGTCATGTTTATTATTGTTGAATAATTAGAAAACCAAGACAAGTAAAAACAGTGGTGGGGGTGAAGCATCCTTTGTTGACACCCCAACCAGTGAGACTGATTGCCCATGTGTGTCCTTTCACAGCTCTTCCCCTATGAGGATGTCTAACAACTGTGATGTGGAGAGGCTGCAGATATGCATAGGGATAGAAATGAATGTCAGGGGCCCTCAGGACCCATGTCTCATCAGACGCGTTTAAATTATTCTGCTTTCAGCTGTCGTGGTAGAATTCCAAAGGTGGGCGGAGGTGGGGGAGAGAAGTCAGGACTGGAGTTCATACTCGCCAAGCAGCCGCCTGCACCCTCCATGGTCTCACCTCTTCTTGGCCCTGCCAGATATGTGTATGTTTGGCTTCTTGTCCGTTTGATAGAAGAGAAAACTGACGTCCCTCAAAGCAAAGTGCCTTGCTGATGGGGTCTAACAAATGAGTGGAAGGGCTGGAATTTGATCCAAACATCTCAAGTCATTGTTTCCGGAACAGTCTTCCTCAGAACACCAGTCCCTAGTGGTTCCGTGGGCAAGTAAGTTTGGGAAACGTCACACGCCATCCTTCTCTCTGGACGGTCAATGCACACAAGCATAGTGAAGGCACTGACAAGTCTTGTGTGAGACTTATCTATCTAACTCTCTATTTTCTAATTATTAAAATAAAAAAGAGTTTAGAATATATACATACATACCCTAAAAGGGGGTTGTGAGAATTGTAGCAGTGGGACATGTATTGGGGGCTTACCATGGGCTGGGCTTTGTGCTAAGCTCTTTATTTGCATTTCCCTTGTTTGAATTAAACTAGATGTGATAATAAATGCGAAACCCCTTCAGCAGCAAAACACAACATGAGTTTTCACCACTGGGGGCTTTGCTGTGAGCAGGCACTCCAAGGATGTTGGGGCAAAACAAAACAAAAAAAGGGCCAGGGCTCTGAGCGTGCAGGGGAGAGAAGGAGGGGTTGGAAAGGAGAAGGCATGAGGGATGGCAAAGCAAGAGCCAAAAGATGTAGCTGAGATTGGAACACCGTGGGCCACCTTCTCTTCACTACAATGGAAAAAGCCCACAGGTGTTTCCCACTCCAACCTTTTACGAAATGCATCTCACCAGGACAAGCCAGGAAGAGAAACTTCACAACTTCTGTTGGGTGTCTTTGGTTGTAAAAAAAAAAAAAAAACCCAGAAAATCCAACTCAAAGTGGGTTCCTTAGAAGGGAATGATGCATTGGCTTCCATAACAGAGAAGGCTTCAGGTACAGCTTGATCCAGGGGTTCACTTCACAGCGGTGAACGTGACCTCTGCTGGCCTCCAGGAGGCAATGAGTGACCCTCTGGAAACCTTCACTTATGGGAGAAAAATCCTTCCCCCCAAGCCTCGGCATGATCTCCTTTCTGGTCGTGGGTCTGATTGGATCCCATGACTTGGTCTGTGCCGATGTCTGCATCCAGGAGAATGGGAGACGCTGATAGATTAAATCTAATCAGGTCCCTCCCTCTGATTGGTGGGTGGGGCCAGGTCCACCTAAACTGCTGAGAATAGAGGTGGGGGGGGAGGGAGAGGAGTTTCCCCCAAGGAAAAATCTGGGTGCTGTTGATGGGAGAAGGAGAGGAAAGCAATCAGCAAAGATCCACTGCAGACTCTACATAAATCTGAGTATCTAACATCCGACTCCATTCTGGAGAGCTGAGAACTGGGTCATACCCCCTTCATTCCCTGGCGTCCAGAGATCCCACAGTATGGTCCCTAACTCTTCCCACCATCCTCTTTCCACGATCTCCCTCCACTGCATGCCTCCAACAGGCCTATTTGCCTTTGCTTTTCTTTTCTCACCTCCAAGCATTTGTTGCTTTTGCTTTTTCTATGAGTTCCTCCTTCCCAGATGCTTTGCATTCCTTAAGTTCCTGCTCAGATGCCCCCTCCTCCAGGAAGAGCCCATGGAGAGATGCTCTCTCTGGACCCTCAGGGACTCTTAAAATACAATCATTGTGCCCGAAAGTGGCTCTCCCGAGGGTGGGAGCTTGTCTCTCTTGTTCACTGCTGTATCCCCAGTGGTGGGGCGGCACCTGGCATAGACTCCGTGCCCAACAATACCGGGCGCGTGGATGAGAAGGCCCCCTTTCTCCCCAGCTGCACCTCCAGCTCCGTGAGGTCAGAAACTACTTAGCAAAGGAAAGAACGCGGACTTGGGCACTGACAGACTGGGTTTGAATCCTGGCTTCTCCATCTATCAGCCAAGGCACCCTATGCTAACACCCTTTCCAAATCTCTCCTGTATATTAGCAAAATGATGATAATTACACTTCGTTGGAAGCCAATGCAGTACCTGGTGCATCCTGGTGCTCAGTGGCCACTGATAAAAATGAACCCGTGGACAAAGGGCATCTGACCAGGAGCAATGAGAGAAGTTTCACACGCAGGTCCGTGCCTCTTAGCACCGACAAGGCCATGGGCCCCCTTCCCTGGGGTTTGTTTGCACATGCACTGAAGAAAGCACTGCTGAATACGGTGATTACAGGCAGCCAATCAATTAGCCCGTGTTCAGGAATCTGATGGTAGCAGTCACTCGGTGATTGCCAATCTGCATATTTATTCTGTCTCATTAATTATGCATCATGCGGCATTAAACCCAATAATACGCATGTGTGTATGCTGCAGAAGAAGGCTGAGGGTCTCGCTGGGGGAGGATGTGCGAGGAAGCCAGTGGAATAGTATAGGTGTGTGTTGGGGAGGGGAGTGAGCACACCGCATATGGTGGCAACCAACAGCCTTGGGCCAGGTTGAGTCCTGCCTTTGAATGGTCCATGGAAACCCCTTCTTGTCTGAACTCTTTGCTTAAATGTGGAGTTACAAAGCCAGTGGATGGCAGGCCTGACCCAGCTTGCAGATACGTTTCATTTAATCTGAGCAATGATTTTTAAAAAACAAAACAAAGCATGGATGTAAATGCATTTTAGCTGGGCACACAGCAGTTTGCCACAAGCCTCCACCACTCCTTATTGCCCCACACACTGCTTACTCCATGCCCTAACTTTCCCGCCTGGCGTCTGTGAGTATTTGAATTGGTAATCCATAGATCAGTATTTCTTCAACCTTTTTTTTTTTAACCGCCCCCCCTTACAAAAAGATGCTTTTCGATAATCCACCCCCACCGCTGCCCACTCCATGAAATTTTAATACCACAGATATACCAGATAACTGCTTCTGGATAGCAGTATGTATATTGGTAAGATTTGTTTGTCCCCTGTTAAGAATGTATGCCCTGGATTGTAAGGTTCCTGACTTGCCTGTCTCAGGGGGTCTCCACTGGGCAGCAGGGATAGCAAGGGGGTGGCAACGAAGGGATCATTTCTATTTTTTAGTCCCTGGATGGACCCTCCGGGTTGTCCCCATGGGCTCCTCACCACCCCTGAAACTAGCTATATGCACTCCAGTTTCCAATCCTTTTCCAGGAGAGCCCAAATCCTCAAAACTGGGTCAAGTGTTCCCTCCACCAGAACCCCTTTGCACTATTACAAAAAAAGCCATATATGGGTGTTGGAGTGTCAGAGGAGGAAACCTTTTAGGGAGTCACAGTTTCTAAGCTTGCACTTGGCAGATGAGCAGACAGAACCCAGAGATGGGAATGGACTTGTCCAAGCCCACTTAGTGAGTCAGCAAGAGGGAAAGACTGTGGCCAGAATATAAGGCCAATATTTTCCACCCACCACATTTATTCTCTTATTCACCCTTGCTTCCTCTGGGCCTGGCACAGAGCCAGTGCTTATGGAGTTGCAACGTTTAGCAACACATTAAAGCATTAAAGGCTCTGGCAAGTCCTGCAGGAATTAGGTCATTGTAGTTTTGCATAATGCAGCTCTCCTTGAACTTATGTTTGATCACAGTTTATTCTAGAACCTACTATGTGCCACGTATTATGCACCATAAGATAATAATA
>PVIY010038301.1:0-24397 GCA_004026745.1 Myrmecophaga tridactyla | reverse complement strand
ACAGATATATATATAGATTGTTACATCCTAAAATATTAGGATATACATTCTTCTCTAGTGTTCATGGAATGTTCTCCAGGAAAGATCATATGCTGGGGCCCAAAACAGGTCTCAATAAATTTTAAAAGATTGAAATTATTCAGAGCATTTTCTCTGACCATAAGAGAATGAAGCTGGAAATCAATAACCTCCAAAGAAACAGAACTTCCACAAACATGGAAGTTAAACATCACACACTGTGAAACAACCAGTGGGTCAAAGAATAAATTGCAAGAGAAATCAGAAAATATCTGGAGATGTAGAAAAATGAGAATATGACATATCAAAACCTATGGGATGCAGTGAAGGAAATGCTGAGAGGTAAATGTACAGCTCTAAATACATCCATTTAAAAGGAAAAAGAGTTAAAATCAAAGATCTAACTGAACAACTGAAGAAGTTAGAGAGATAACAGCAAACTAACCCTAAAACAAGTAGAAGAAAATAAACAATAAAGATTAAAGCAGAAATAAATGACCTGGAGGACAAAAACCAATAGAGAGAATCAATAAAACCAAAAGTTGGTTCTTTAAGATTAACAAGATTAACAAACACTTAGCTAGACTGTCAAACTCAAAAAGGGAGCAGCTGCAAATAAACTCAGAAACAAGAACAGTATCTTACTATGGATCCCAAAGAAATAAAATAAAAATCACAAGAAAATACTAGAATTGCTGTATCCTGACAAACTAGACAACTTAGAGGAAATGGATAACTTCCTAGAAGGACTTGAATGTCCCACACTGACTCAAAAAGAAATAGAAGATCTCAACAAACCAGTCACTAGTAAAAAGATTGAATCAGTCATCAAAAACCTACCAACAGTGGGAGGGCCATGATGGCACAGCTGGCAAGTTCTCGCCTGCCATGCAGGAAACCCAGCTTCGATTCCTGGTGCCTGCCTATGCAAAAAAAAAAACTACTAACAATCAGTGTAATATAGCACATTAACAGATCAAAAGGGAAAAATCATATGATCATCTTGATTGATGCTGGAAAAGCATTCAACAAAATTCAGAATCTTTTCTGATAATAACTCTTCAAAAGGTAGGAATCTATGGAAATTTCCTCAATATGATAAAGGGCATATATGAAAAACTCACAGCCAGGATCATACTTAATGGTGAAAGACTGAAAACCTTCCCTCTAAGATCAGAAATGAGACAAGAGTGCCCATTGTCACCACTATTATTCAATATTTTGTTAGAAATTCTAGCTAGAACAACCAGGCCTGAAAAAGAAATAAAAGTCCCCCAAATCAGAAAGGAAGTAGTAACTTTCATTATTTGCAGATGACATGATCTTATATTTGGAATATCCTGAAAAAAATCTATGACAAAGCTAGAGCTGATAAACAAGTTCAGCAAGTTGGTGGAACATAAAATTAATGTGCAAAAATCAGTAATGTTTCTATACACTAGTAATAACCTAACTGAGGAGGCAATTAAGAAAATAATTCCATTCATAATAGCAATGAAAAGAACAAGTATCTAGGAATAAAGCTTAACCAAGGATGTAAATTACCTCTACGCAGAAAACTACAAAACTTTGCTAAAAATAACCAAAGAAGATATATTAGGTGAAAAGATAGTCTGTGTACATTGATAGGAAGGCTAAATGTTGTGAAGATGTCAATTCTACCCAAACTGATGTACAAATTCAATGCAATACCAATAAAAATTCCAACAACCTACTTTGCAGACTTGGAAAAGCTAGTCACCAAATTAACTTGAAAAGGAAAGAGTCCTCAAATAGTGGGGAAAAAAAAAAAAAAAAAAACAGCCTAAAAAGAAGAATGAAGTGGAAGGACTTACCCTTGCTGACTTTGAAGCTTATTGTAAAGACACAGAGATCAAAACAGCATTCCCTTGGCACAAAGATACACATATTGATCAGTGGAATTGAATTGAGAGTTCAGAAATAGTCCCCTAGATCCATGGTCAACTGATTTTCAACAAAGCCCCCAAATCCACTGAACTGGGACAGAACAGTCTCTTCAATAAATGGGGCTGGGAGAATTGGATATATATAGCTAAAGGAATAAAAAAGGTCCCCTACCTCACTCCTTATTCAAGAATTAGCTCCAAATGGATCAAAGACCTAAATATAAGGCCTAGTACCATATAACTTCTGGAAAAAAATATACAGAAATATCTTTAAGACCTATTAATAGGAGGGAGCTTCATAAGCCTCACATCCAAAGCACAAGCAACAGAAGAAAATAATAAATAAATAGAAACTCCTAAAAATCAAATGCTTCTATGCCTTAAAGGACTTTGTCCAAAAGGTGAAGCAACATCCAACTCAATGGGAGAAAATATTTAGGAACCATATATCTGATAAGCAATGATATCCAGTATATATAAAGGAAGCCTACAACTCAACAACAAAAGAAAAAACAGCCCAGTTATAAAATGAGCAAAAGGTATGATTAGACATTTTTCTGAAGAGGAAATACAAATGGCCAAAAAAAAAAAGCACATGAAAGGATGTTCATCTGTTCTAGCTATTAGGGAAATGCAAATCAAATCCACAATGAGCTATCAACTCACAACTACAAGAATGGCTGCCATTAAACAAACAGGAAACTACAAATGTTGGAGAGGATGTGGAGAAATTGGAACACTTATCCATTGTTGATGGGGGTATATAACAGTAGAGCTGCTATAGAAAACAGTTTGGAGATGTCTCAGAAAACTAAATATTGAGTTATCCTATGACCCAGTAATTCTACTACTCAGTATATATCCAGAAGATCTGAAAGCAGTGACACAAACAGATTTATGCACACCAGTGTTCATAGTGGCATTATTCACAATTGCCAAAAGATGGAAACAACCCAACTGTCCATCAACAGACAAGTGAATAAACAAAATGTGGTATATACATATGATGGAATATTGTGCAACAGTAAGAAGAAATGAGGTCCTGAAGCATATGACAACATGGATGAACCTAGAGGATATAATGCTGGGATAAATAAGCTGGACACAAAAAGATAGATACTGTATAACTTCACTAATATGAGATCCATAGAAAATATAAAGTCAGTCTCTTAAAAAGTAGAATATAGAGTACCTAAAATGAGGTTGATCTTAAGTGTATGGGAATGGATAGAGGTATTGGTAGTAGTTAATTGGATTATAAGTAATGGTGCCATACTGAAGGTGAATAAGATTGCAAGGGATTGTTGAAAGTCATGTATCTCACCAATTAGCACTACAAATATAAATAAGTTTTTGCATTAACTACTTCAAAGGTATGACACTTATACAAAAAGTTAATAATAGAGTGGTAAATGGAAAAAATGACATATTGCATGCAATGGACTATATTTAACAGGAATATATCACTAGTACCACAATAATACTGTAGGTAAATAATTGGGGTGAGATAAGAGTTAAAGGGGTATTTCCATCCTTTCACTTCCAACATACTTATATCACTGAATTTAAGGTAAATCTCTTGCTGACAGCATAGAGTTGATTTTATGTTTTTATATCCATCCTGCCAATCTCTGCCTTTTGACTAGTGAGTTTAATCCATTTACATTTAAAGTCATTACTGACAGTGCAGGACTTTCTTCTGCCATTTTGCTAATTAGGCTTTATAATTCTTATACCATTTTGGTCATTAGTTCTTCCATTAATGCCTATTTAATTTCTTATTTTGTACCATACTGAGTGACTTCTTTTTTTTATCCACATATATTTTTCATATATTTTCTTTGCATCAATGATGGGGTTAAAATTTAATATCCTAAATACATAATAATCATATTTGGTTATATTTGGTTGGCTTCAGTAACATAAACACAAAATTCTCTTATAACCCTCAGACCCCCAACCCTTATATCTGTGTACATTGTATGTCCAAAAACATAGATTTATCATTGCTGTTTATGCATTTGCATTTTAGCCCCTGTAGGATGTAAGAAGTCAAATTACATGCCAAATAACACAATACAATACTGGTAGTTATAATTACCCAAATGGCTACCTTTGCCTGAGGTCTTTATTTCTCTATGCCCCTTTAAACCACTCTCTAATGGCCTGACTTTCAGTCTGAAGAATTCCATTTAGCATTGCTTGTAGGGTAAGTCTAGTGGTGATAAACTCATTCAGGTTTTGTTAATTTGGGAATGTTTTAATCTCTCCCTCACTTTTTAAAGAAAGTCTTCCTGCAGAAATAAAATTCTTGGCTGGTAGTTGTTTACTTTCAGCACTTTAAGGTATTTTCCCCACTTCTTTCTTGCCTCCATGATTTCTGATGAAATATTGGCACTGAATCTAATTAGAATTCCCTTCTGTGTAAACACATTGCTTTTCTCTTTCAACTTTCAGAACTCTCTCCTCATCCTGTGCATTCAATAGTGTTATCAATACATAACGGGGTGTATTTTTCCTCATGCTCATCCTGTTCTCTGGGCTTCTTGGATGTGCATATTCACTTTTTTTTTTGCTAACTTTAGAAAGTTCTCTGTTATTATTTCTTTGACTATTCCTTTCTGTTCCCTTTCTCTCTTCTCCTTCTTAGACTCCCATATGTTGGTAAGTTTGATGGTATCCCAGAGGGGTCACCGGCCATTTTCTGATTCGTTTAAATTTTCTTGTCTTCAAGTTCACTGATTCTTTCTTCAACCAGCTGCAATCTTCTACTGAAACCCTCCTACACATGTTTCATTTCAGGAATTGTAGACTTCAACTCCAATAGTTCTGGCTCCTTTTTAAAAGTTGTATCTCTTTACTAAGATTCTCATAGTCTCATTCATTGTTTTTCTGATACCCTTTAATTCTTTCTCTATATCTTCCTTTATCTTCTTGTGCATTTTTAAGATCATTTTTAAGTCTTTATTTGAAATGCCTACATTCTGGGCTTCTTCATTGGCTTCTTCTGTTTTTTTTACCCTTTTCCTTTGGATGGGCCATCATTTCCTATTTCTTGGTTTGTCCTGTTCTCTCTTGTAGTACACTGTACATTTTAATATTTTACCATGTTAACTCTGGGAATTATTCCTTGAGATGTCTGTTCTTTTATATTGTAATCAGATGATGATAGGATAGAATTTTTCTTGAGTTTAAGCCCCCCTATCAGGAGGGTCTATCCAAGGGAAAATACAGTGTGCATGTTCCTCTCTGTCTTTTCTAGGTCATGTCCTGGGCTTGTGCTTGTTTATAGGAGTTTTAATACCCCTCTGTTTCCCAGGAGACAGACTTCCCTCTCCTGGGTACTTAAAATAGTCAAGCCTTTGCCTCAGCCTGTCAGTTTCTACTGGTGCTTCCTTTTGTCCATGCTGCCTTGGCCTGGAGATTAAATTCTGGGAGGAGAAGCTCTTCCCAAATGAGTCAATCCTAGTTGAAACAGGACCAGAGACCCACAAAGGGGTGCTGATTGGCTCCAATGTGCCCTATGGAGGGGATCAAGAAGGGTGCCAGGAGCTTCTTTCTTGGCTTCCCAAAGCCACGCCCTCTTGACCTGCCCAACAAATTCAGCTTTTGAACTTGTCTCCCACAACCTGAGAAACTCACTGTCTTTAAATCTTCTCTGCTACCACCCCTGTCTGGGGCAAGCTGGAATAATAACTGCCCTCAGAGCTATGCCCCCATTGATCAGAAGTTGCTAAGCAAAGGCCATGTTCAGTGATTAGCCATATCCACCCCTGGTTTTGGAGAGGAGGATTTTTATGTCCCTTTCTGTCACTAGCAAGATAGCCTGGGACCAGACCCCAGAGCAGCGTGCTGCAAAATTGGGGGATGGGTGCCAGAAACTGCCATGAGAACAATTTACTGGTCTTTACTGTAATTTACCAACCTCTCTCTTCTGCTCTTCCCTGGATACTGTATTATGTTCTACTGGCCTCTGGAGTTTTAAGATAGTTATTTCAGACAGTTCCTGCCTATTCTCATGGAAGGACTGAATCCTGGAGCTACATACTATGCCATCTTCCTGCGATTGTCTCATTATTGTTTCTAACAGCATTTTTAAAACTATGAATAGTAAACTACAAATAGTGAATCATTCTGTTTTATTCTTTTGAAACACTTTCCTGCTTTGATTTCTGAGAAGGCTACATCCAGAAAAACACTAGCAAAGTTAAGTTCACAAACATATTTTCATTTAAATATCAGTCAGTTTCTGGTAGGAGAAACCTCTTGTCTTAATAGAGAGAATTTAATATAATATATTCTAGACCAGTATTAGAGAATAGGAAAAAACAAAATATCTGCTGTATCACAAAGCAGTAATCAAAGAAACACCTACAAACCAAAAAGCTAAGTGAACAAAGGGAAGAGGTAGAGATTATTAGGTATAGAAGCTTGGAGGGGTGGCCCCATGGACCTGAAACTCCTGTATTTAATGAGGAGCTGCTGCTTGATGGTACTAGTTATCTCAAAAACTAAGAAGTTCCTGCAGAGTAGGACAAAGCTGACTGATGAAGGATTGCTGTTTACATGGTGCTGGTGGCTAAGAACCTTAAGTTCCACCCCTATGGAGAGGCTGCGACCTCATTTCTGTAACTTGTTATGAGACTAGTTAATACTTATAACTTACTTCTTCCATTAGTCATTCTATGTTTCCTTTGTCTTTACATAGGATCTCAGATATTCAAATTTATTTATCTGATGTGGTAAAAAATTCCTAAAGCATTTGAATCCTCAGTTGCCCTGCTTTTTAGTTTGTTGTTGCTGCATTTTTCCATTACCTTTTTCTGCTTGATGTGGGGATTAAGAATTAAAGAACCCCAAGGGATGTCTGTGGTTCCGCGCTCACTGTCATTTTTATATACTACTGAGCCAAATTCCCTTGGTAATAAGTATTGAGCATACCAAATAGTGGAACAGCTCCTTATTTGTTTTGGTTTAGTGCTTGGGGTATACAACAGGACTAGATGGCATCTCAAGTTCCATTTCAATAAAGCCATCATTTTGTCCTCTCATGGAAATGTTTCTCCATTGGGAATCAGAAAAAATACTGGAGTTCAAAGTTGCACATACCAAAAGCAAAAATTCTGAGAAAGGATAATTACATGTGTTAATGAGATAATCCATTCTTTCCACAACACCTTCTGTTTTCATGACTCGGGTTGTCTAGCATGAGAAAACAGAGGTATATGTTGGTACTGACTCAAAGCATTCACTGCATCCTCCACAGCAGAACTTTATCATTTCAGATTATTCTTTCCCATGGTATCGTAACTGGGTCTTCAGTAAGCCATTGCATCATTTTGTCTTCCCATCCACTTTAGATATGTTCTGGTATGTGGTAGGACCAGTTTCTTGGGTTTGAGCACACTGATACACTTATTTTGCATTCTTTGGTTAAACACAATGCTCCACAGAATACATGCCATAAAAGAGAAGGGAGAATCCTATTAATTTCAATAAGGATAAATTTCTTTCCTCCTCCAAGATGGAAGGGGTCAAATATAATCAATCTGTCAACAGATGGTTAGCTATTGTCCCAAGGAATAATGTTCTATATGAAGTCAATGTTGGTCTCTGCTCTTGGTAGACTAGCCATTCTGGTACTGGTGGCCAGCTAGGTCTTTTTAGGAAAGGTCCATATTGTATTACCATGTCAACCAGGATTACTTGTATTTTAATCCACTAAGCAAACAGTGGATAACTGGGGAAATAAGCTGTCAGGTTTCCTCAGAACAGTTATTTTGTCTACCTGATTACTGAGAGTTTCCCCTTCAGCAGAAGCCTTTAGTGAACATTCACATAGGATACAAATACCTTCTTACTCTGTTCCAAATTTGGATACATCTTGTCCAGAAATCCTTATCACCAATTTTCCAATTTTGTTCTTTCTAATTACTTGAACATCTAGAGAAACCACTAGCTAATTTATATGAAATGATTTAGACCTGCACTTAAATCTTTTTCTTGGTCCAGACCAATGGAAAATTTAATGTTTTATAGACCCTCTACCCTTAGTGTAGATTTTCCTTTATCATAGTCCTTCTGGGTCACTCTTAGGTGGGGCTGTGGTTCTATATCCATCCACTTCTGGGGGATGCCAGTATGTATAAGTATATAATGTTAACCAAACCTAAGTTTTCACCTTATTGGTCATTAAAAAATAACAGTCTTCCCATGAGGCTAACATATGAATACATGAATATTGGGGGAGAAGAGGAAATGCAGTATAAGTATTTAATCTGATTCTTTTGTTAATGCAACTTACTTTTGCCTTCTGAATCTGCTTAAGACTGATCTTTTATTTACCATTTTCACCTGTTGATATATTGTAACTTTTTTCCACATCCAATCTTATGACTTGTGGATCAAATAGCACCTAAATCACAATGGGAAACTCAGATCACATGGGCCTTTCATAGTCTAAGTTTAAGTTTTCTTTCTCTGCTAGTGCCTAGAAGCTAGCCAACAGCTCTTTCTCAAAAGGGGGAAAGTGTTTCAAAGAAGGTATGGGGTTGCTCCAAATCCCTTGAGTTCTGAATGTGTGATTATCCTATTAGAGGTTGCCAGAGGCTCTATACAGCTTCCAAAATACTATAAATACTTTGAGTATCATTGAAACTGCTGGGCCATAAGACTTTTTCAAGTGAAAAAGCAACCTGCTTCGCAGCGTGGGAATACCGCAGAGGCAACTGCAGTATTCTGACAGCCTTATGAGTTTCTCAGTAAAAATGTCAGAGTGGCACACTAAATCATGTATCAATTGCCTGTAAAATATGAAAGTCCCTACTAAGCACTCTGCCTCCTATTTAATTGTAATAATACATGATGAAAAACAACTGTATTTCACTTTGGAAGGGTCATCTCAACATATTTCAGACCATTAGACCTTAAGAAGTTTCACCAAGATGGTGTACTACTGATATTTCATAAAATTCTCCCACCACCTGGCCTTTTGTATGTAGCTTACTAAAGCAATTGAAGTACTTGTTATTTGCTGTTCACCTGATCCAATCAGTGGGGTTGACTCTGTTAAGACATTCAAGATTGCTGCTGACTCCCAGGATGAGCCAGGATCTGGTGTCATGGGATTGAGAAAGCCTTCTCAAAGGGGGAAGAGAGAAATGAGACAAAATAAAGTTCCAGTGGCTGAGAGATTTCAAACAAAGTCAAGAGGTTTTCCTGGAGGTAATTCTCATGCATTATATAGATATTCCTTTTAAGTTTATGGTGAACTGGAATGGCTGAAGGGAAATACCTGAAACTGTTGAGCTCTGTTCCAGTAACCTTGATTCTTGAAGATGATTGTATAATGATATAGCTTTTATCATGTGACTGTGTGATTGTGAAAACCTTGTGTCTGATGCTCCTGCTATCCAGGGTATGGACAAATGAGTTAAAAAAATATATGCATTAAAAAAACAAATAAATAATGGGAGGGGGTAAAGGGTAAAAAATGGGTAGATTGAAATACTAGTGGTCAATGAGAGGGAGGGGCCAAGGGTATGGGATGTATGAGTTTTTTCTTTTTTATTTCTTTTTCTGGAGTGATGCAAATATTCTAAAAATTATCTTGGTGATGAGTACAGAACTATGTGATGATATTGTGAGCCATTGATTATATGCCATAAATGGACTGTATGTGTGTGAAGATTTCTCAATAAAAATATATTTTTAAAGAGATTGCTGCTGCCTGTATTATGGCACATAGCAAGAGAGTTCACATGGCCCGAGTCAAGTTTGGAAAGGTGAACCATGGGGTAAAATCTAATCACTTCTGATGGATGGTTCTTGCAAATTAGTATAGAGGGGAAAAAAATGCATTTGCTCTGTCAATAGTTGCATTCTAGTTGCCAGAAGCTGTGCTGATTTGCTCCAATAAAGTAATCACATCTGGAATAGAAGTTACAATTGGAGTTACCACCTAATTAAGTTTATGATAATCATAGTTATTCTTAAAGATCCATCTGCCTTTATCATAGACTAAATAGGAAAACTAAATGGGGTGTGATAGATATCAGCAAAAGGGAATCTTTCAAGTTTTTGATGGTGGTCAAAACATCTTTGCAAATTTCCTAGGGATGTGGTATTGCTTTGCTCTATTATTTTGGTAAGGGAAGGAAAATTCCAGGGGCTTCCACTTGGCTCTTCCTATCACAATAGCCTTCAATAAAAGGGTCAGAGAGAGAATTTATGAATTTTGCCATTTGCTAAGTCTGCTATTAGAATTGTTCATTCATTTACAAATATATGCAGACTGATAAAACTACTGAACCTAGGGTACTTCAAAATTTGGCCAAACTTTCATTTATTGCCTAAACTCCATTGACACTAATTGCCCTGTTTACCTGAATGTGTTATATTTTGAATTCTAAGGAATTATTTTCAGATCAAAGACAACATCCATTGATCATGACAAGTGCTAAGTATCTTTTCCCCATTAGTAAAGGGCCTTATGTCTCCTTTGGGGAAGTGTGGAGAAATATTTACAATTTATACTACTGGAACTTTGGCAGGACCCTTCTTTAAGGTGAGTGGCCTTGATTATCCATGATGTCAATTTAAGACTACCAGGCAGGAGATTTTGCATGGCTTTTTTCTTTTTATAAGAATGAACTAATATTTATTAGGCTGCCCATCTATTTTATTCCTCGAGGCAGCATGGTCAATTAGATTACCTAAAAGTTCCTTATAGGTCCAAATATTCTGTTTCTACTTTATCCTTGTTGCTCATTACAGCAAATACTCCCCCCTTGTTTGTGGTGGCTTCTGCTAATATAAATTTACAAAAATTGTGAAAATCTTTTAGAGTAGTACCTATTTTCTCCAGGCCAAAAGATTCTGAGATAGCACCATACTTCTTGGGCTAGTGACAACTTTTCAATAAGTAGGTGTATAATAGGAAGCAAAGAAAAGAGGTAGACCCTTGTAAGGCAACCCCTGCAGAAGTTACTATAGGACCTTCAAGCAAGAGATGTCAAGTCTCCTCAGACACAAAATAATCTAATAATTCAAGTTCTCAGCTTCATCTGAGTCTACCAAAATTTCCACATCCCAAGTTTTAGGGCCCCAGTACTACTGAATAAATTCCCTAACTTCCACAGAAGATATTTTACAAAGCTGTGAATTCAACATAAGTTGTAACTTCACAACCTGCACGATTAAAGTTTGTATCTGGATTTATTGAACTCTACCCTGAGGCTTTAAAAAATAAGAAATGAGAAATTATTTTTCTTTTGCTTTAGAATTCCAGTTACCTTGGAGTTTGTTTAAACTAAGAGAAAAAGTTCACAATGTTTTCATGCAATACACAAATGGTTCTTTAAACAACAATTGTGACAAATAGGAAGAATTAGGGAATGCTGCTCTTGCGATCCATGCAAAACACCAATGTTTTTGGTTATATATAAATTAATGTCTCAAATGCTTTTCAAAATAATGTAATAGACAATATATAAAGGCATGCCTAATAGGCACATAGGAATGCAATTTTGAAAAGAAAAACCATCATTCTGAACTACTTAATTTCTTTAAAATCACTGAACAAGAAAACCAACATTGAAGTTAAGATTCTGACTTTAACACAACTTCTATACAGTACCTTGACTTTAATCCAAGAGCAAAAGTTAAGAGTCTTCTCTATTTTGGTAAATAATTACATGGTAAACTTAGATGTCTTTTCTCCCTGGATTTTACCTGGAAACAACCTATTTGATTTTTGTATTTAAAAGAGGTCACATTTGGCACTTTCATGTTGATGTTGCCAATGTTAATATTTCTTGACATCTCAAGAAGATTCATATTCTTTACAGCTGGTACAGCACAGGTTGCAGCTCCTGCTGAGCCAGTCTCAGATTTCTCCAGTTTACTTTGTGCATCAATTTGTATAACAATCTCATTCAGAAATAAGAAATTTCTTAAGAAATTAGAGATACTGTCAGGGACCACCATAGAGGCTCTTTTGTTCCTCCACTGTGACCTGAGCCCCACCCCCCAAAAACTGTGAGGCAGTCATTCCACACCAAAGCCCTTGTTTTCATCATTACTGTCATAACAGTCAAATGCAATGAGAGCTTCGTCCCCTAAAGCCCTTGCTTCCAAGGGCGCTTTATCACAAACAGCTATAGGTGCTCGTTTAATTAATTATCTATTTCCTCTCTTCAGGAAGTCCAACACTGCATTGAAGCCCAAAAACATGGACAAACCAATTTCACATTCCCATCTCTGAAAGTTTTGTTTCCTTGGACCACTTTGTAACCAATTTCTGTATCTGTTTCTAGATATTCCGTAACCGAAAAGGCAAAAAGAGATCACTGAGGTATCGCAGACATAGTGACATTGGGAAGCACTTACCACCGCTAGGGCTGGGAGAATAAAGGGAAGGAGACAGGCCATTCAGTGCTGAGACTCGGCCCTCAGAGGAACGAGCACTGCTGGGCCAGCCCTGACAGGTCGCGAGCCAGAGAAGCACCCTCTGCAAATGAACTCACACCTCCAAGGAAGGCAGGTACTTATCCCTGAGGCTTTATGAAGCTAGTCATAGCAATAGAAATAGCAAACCGAAACCAACTGCTGATACAGGAACCAGGGACCTCAGCCAGGATGAAGAACAGTTTCTGTGGTGACACAAACAGTAGGACTTCAGTCTTACAGACCCAGGAAGCCAGCTGGCAAAAGAGAAATATAATTTGCACAGTTCCAGGCCCAGCATCACATAGGAGAGTATAGACATGTGGATTTTTAAAGGAGAGACATACCTTGATCATCTGTACAAACTGAATAATTCAAATAACCCCAACATCCAAACAAATCGCAGGTGTTACCCAAAAAGAAGAAGAAAAAATATGCATTGACATTAGTTCAAATTGTATTTAATGTGAGGATAAGTTTCCTGTATTAATATGTAGAGAAAACTTTTTCTTATAGGTAGTAGCAACCAAGAATAAAATAAAATGTGTGCTTTAAAAAAATATTCTCTAATTAACATGAAATGAATTTTTCCATAATAAAATTGTGAGATTCTGGAATTGGTGACTAAGAGAATTCGCTGAATTTCTGGGCATGAGGTATTTAAGAAAAGAATATACCATCTGGATAAGAAGAAAAATGAGCTGTGAAGGAAGAAGCAGGTTCTCTGGATGACCTTTAGAATTTCTTTCCCATTCTTGGTAGCATTCTGGTATGTTTAAAAAAAAAATCAATGCTCATCTCATATCATTTCAGAATACCTACCTTTATCACCATCGTAGCCTGTATTTGCATAGCATGTTGAACTTTTCTAAAATGTTGACATGCATTAGTTTCTTGCGGCCACCATAATAAATTATCACAAACTTAGTATTTGTATTAATCAACTCTAATTTTATTTTTTGAATTTCAGAAGTCTGATTGGTCTCATCAGGGCACTACCAGGCTGCATTTCTTTCCAAATGCACTAGGGGAGGATCTATTTCTTTGCCTTTTACACATTCTGGAGGCCACCTTTATTCCTTGGCTTGTGGTGTCCTTCTTCCATCTTTAAAACAACTTTGCATCTTTCTCATCGTTCTTCCATAGTCCCAGCTTCCTACGACCACAGCTGGAAATGTGAATTCTCTGAATTCAAAGGTTGATATAATTACCCTGGGCCTACCAAGTTATTCTTGAATAATGGTAAAAGCCTGAACTAAATACACATTTTTCACAATCATTTAATTTGATAATGATTTCATGTAATCACATCTCAAGAACACTTAAAACGTTCCAATCCAGTGTTTTATGACACAATAGAGTCCTAAGAAACATGTGCTTTACTCTAGATCACAGGGTTGTGAGTGGCAGCCCTGACACTCCAAGAGAGTATTCAAAACAAAAGCAGAAAACCTGTATTTATAAGGTTTTCACTTTTCCCCTATAAAATTGTCCATTTGAATTGAAATTCAAAGTCCGTGTTTCTTTGGGCATCTGGGCATTTGTCCATGCATGGACTTGCGGTATGGCAGGCTTCACATGCACAGAGCCTGCTCAGCTTTCGATTTTTAGAATTTTTGGACTTGAACCAAACTATTTAAGCCTCAATATGTGTGTAATCAGTATGTTGAGCAAGCACGACTCCTGACATAATCAAAACACAATTTTATTTTTGTCTCTTTCCATCCTTCTAAAATGTGTTCAGTTCTGACAATGTTTCTCTGCCCCCTGGGTGAAAACTCCTTCAACTCTATGATAGTTTTGCTCACTTTTTCAGTAACAAAATGTCTTCTAGCCACTTTAAGTAACAAACTGGCCCCAATTCAGAAATCAGAATATACTATTCAAGATATTTATAAAAACTCTGAATCTGATTTAATGTTATAATGCTCTCATCTCCCCACCCTGCAGAAGCCTGCATCTCCCCAACTTCTGCAAAAGAAAATAGAGGCATGGATGGCTTCTTTTCTATTTCATTACCTTGTGCTTTCACTGCCTCCACAACACCTCGCTAGCTAGCTTCTGACTCCTACACAGTTGGAGCAGGGTGAGGGTGGATTGGAAAAGAAAGCTGAAATCTTTTATGTAAATGGCAGTTTCATAAGGTGGTTTTCTGGGTTTGGCAACTGTTTATAGCTAGTCCTTTCTCTCTGGGTGTTGTCAGAGACCCTCTGGAATTCTTTGCTGGCCCACTGTCTCTATAGTCCCCATATCCTGGCCAAGGAAATGCATCATTTTGTGGAAGGTGGCTTGGCCTAACTTTAGCAACCCCCCGATATCCAGTGTTGCCCCTTAGTTTCTTTCCTACTAGAACCTCTTGCTCTTAAGATTTCTAGGCCTGGGACTGGATAGGACCCAGGATGATCCAAGGCTGGGCTGTTGCTCTCCCTCTGGTCCAGGAGAAAGACTCCCACATCTTTTGTCCTAAGTAACTCTCAGAGTGCAGGTTTAGTGCAAAATAAAATCACTTTCCTGAATTCACCACCAAAGCCATCCTTTTGTCACCATCTAGATTACATTGGTGGGATTTAGACTGTGTCCTTCGATCACTGAAGTCACATTAAGTTCCTCATTTGTTCAGGAAGTCCTACCTAATAAGAACTGAAATGAAGAATTAGACCCCTCTTTTAAGAGATGGCAGAGAAGAATAATCATAGCAGGACAACACTCTTCAAGTAAATTTCTTCAAAGATCTTTCTTAGATGACTGTATAATGATATAGCTTTTGCAATGTGACTCTGTGATTGTGAAAACCTTGTGTCTGATGCTCCTTTTATCTATGGTCTGGACAGATGAGTAAAAAATATGGATAAGAAATAAATAATAGGGGGAACGAAAGTTAAAATAAATTGAGTAGATTGAAATACCATAGTCAATGAGAGGGAGAGGTAAGGGATATGGCATGTATGAGATTTTTCTTTTTTCTTTCTTTTGCTGGAGAGATGCAAATGTTCAAAAAAAAGATCATGGCGATGAAGACACAACTATGTGATAACATTGTGAGCCACTGATTATAACCACATCAAAAACATTTGTATGTCAAGAATGTTGTTTACAATAAAAAGATTTTTTAAAAGAAGATCTTTCTTAGAAAACACACGCACACAAACATGTATATAATAGCTAGCTGAAAGTTCCAAGAGTTGTAAAATGAGTTTAAAGAATTTCCTTTGAATATCTGTATATAACAATTTGGAAATTTACTTTGGAGTTTTCCATCACTCGTATCTTGGCACCTAATTGAAATGTTGTCTTTAATTACATTTTCATGTGATTCATTGCCAACTTATTAAAATGACCGCTGGAGAAGTGGTTACCAAACTTTTCTGGGTATCAGAATCCCTGGTAAAGGCTGTATACTGCTGGAGTTTCTGTTTTCTAGGGATGAGGTAAGGACCAATAAATTGAATTTCTAACAAGTTTCTAGGTGGTGCTGCTGTTGCTGGTCCAGGGACCATTCTTTGAAAACCACTGCTGTAGGTCAGCAGGATGCAAGGATAGTTTTGTTATTGTACCACTTTGCAGGTGTTTAACATTTGGGAGATATATAAAAATCATACTTGTGAAATTCTTATATAGAATTTAATAAAAATAATCTCTCTTCAGCATCTCTGATCCTAATGCTATTTTAAAACTTTGCTTCCAAACTGCAAGCTATTCTAACTAGCAACAGATTCAATTTTGTGTATCATCCCATTTATTTAATAAACATCTATTAAGCAATCATTATGCACCAGGCATTGTTTTTCTGGAACAGAATTTCTCAAGGTGTGGTCTCTGGAAAACCAGCATCAGCAGTAAGTCTTATATTTCTGTGTGCCTCAGAATTACCTGTAGGACTCATTAAACACAGATAGCTGGGCTCTATCCCAGAGTCTCTGATCTAGTGTGTCTGGAGTGGGGTGTGAGAATTTATATCTCTAACAAATTTGCAGGTATCATTGAAGAAATATATTTAGCTAATGCAGGTGGACACTTCTCTAAGCTGTCTTGCAGTGTTAGGCACTTCTGTTTGTTCTTTACCGTTTTCAGAAGTAAGGGGAAAAATGTCCTTTTTAAAGTATCTGTCTGAGGCATTTGAAATTATCCACCAACTGAAAAAAAAGTGACTTTTTAGTGGAACAGACCATACCATCCTTAATGATGAAAAAAATGCAAATAGTTAATTGACAATCATATTTACTGTCTTTCCTCCTTATTCTCTTCCCTCCAATTAGCTCTTTCAGAGTCAAGGGATATATGTGATAGTGATGGACCAGAATTTTTATCATCTTGTCCATAAAGATAAACAGAAATATGTCAAACTCTTGTTGGCAGTAACTAAAATCCAGTAATGTCTTTAAAAGGGAACAAAGGATAAACCAAAACAAAAAAGTATTATGATTTTTTTGGGATTCTGGTTATAGCCAAGGTGGAATAGCTTGAATCAGACTAATTCTCCTGCTGAATACAACTGTAAACATTTCACAGTGATGTAAAATGACTTTTTAAAAAAAATACATGGAGGATTTTGGTAAGTGTGGTGGTGATGGTAGCACATTGTGCATGTAATTAAAACCACTGGATTATATATTCAAATCTGGTTAAAAGGGAAATTTTAGGTTGCATATATGTGACTAGATTTTTATAAAGGACTTAATATACTATACATACAGGACACAAGGGGCTACAATTCACACACTGAGTTGAGTACTGTATTTCTAGGAATATTTTCCAGAGTCCAATTATCATTTCCTGTTTAAGAGAATATTTTCCTAACAATGAGTAGTAGTTTCACTGGGTTAAGGCAACCGAAAATGGAATTTAAAATAGCCAAAACAGCTAGGAATTAAGGGCAAAATGTTTCAGAGAAACTGAACACAGAATTGAGTAAAAAAAATTGCATGTAGTCTCCCCTTGAGCCATTTGAAATTCATTATTTGTACATTATTGGATAAAACTTCAAGAGGGTCAGTAGGATGCAACAGCTGCAGGGAGATTACAGAACTCTGTTGCATGGTGATTTCAGCTACCGTACTTTTGGGAAACAGAAGTTGAAGTTAAAGGCCCATCAAGGTGCAGCAGTCCTCTTCCTAGTTTTGGTTTAGATCCCAGGACTACCATGTCCTAGTGGTAAGGGCAAAACTGACAAAGACCAGCTCTAACAAATACTAAAGCCAGACCTCATCCAGAAGAAACCTTTACACAATTATGATAAAGATAACATCTTCTAGAGTCTCTATTTATATTTTATCTGGAATCTGAACAAAAGTTCAAGACTTGCCACAGAATAGGAATAAAAGACAGACAGACAGACAGAGGGAGAATGGAAACAGACCCATAAATGATTCACATAGACAAGCATTTAAAAATAACTGTAATTGGGCGGCTGCCGTGGCTCAGCAGGCAGAGCTCCAACCTGCCGTGCTGGAGGTCTGGAGTTCGATCCCTGGTGCCTCCTGCCCATATGCAAATTTTAAAAAAATACAAATAAAAAAATAACTGTAATTTGGCAGGCAACGGTGGCTCAGGGGCAGAGTTCTTGCCTGCTGTGCTGAAGACCTGGATTCGATTCCCAGTGCCTGCCCATACAAAAATGAATAAATAAATAAATAAACTGCAGTTAACATACTCAGGATTGTAGAGGAAAAGATGGAAATGTTACCAGAATCCTAGAATCCATTAAAAAATAGTTAATTGTAAATTCTACAACTGAAAAAAAAAACAAATCTGAACCTAGAATTCAATAAAAGGTATAATATGAAAGGAGTATTATTTAACTTGAAATCATGTCAGAAAATTCATGTGGATTGATTCTCAGAGATAATCTTATAATCTAACAATCAGTAGAAGAATTAGAATTTTAGCAATAACTCAACATAAAACTCAATACAGAAGAACTCAGCACCATCAAACAACAGGATCTAGTGAATATTTATAGAACCCTCCACCAAAAAGCAGTAGAATACATATTCTTTTCAGGAGCCCAATGAATATATACCAAAATAGACCAAATGTTCAACCACAAATCAAACCTCAGCAGAGTTAAAAGACGTGACAACATACTGAGAGTGCCCTTCCACCCCAATGTCCTCAAACTATACATAAGATAACCACAACATGAGCATTCCAAACATTTGGCAACTAAACAACACCCATTTTAAAGCAAAGTTTTAAAATTTTTTAAGTAAAATTTAAAAAATTGAATTGGACTAAATAAAAATGAAAATGCAATGTATCAAAATGCGTAGGACACACTCATACTTTGCAAAGGTGCAAAAGCAATTCAGTGGGTAAAAGAAAGACTTTTCAACTAATAGCGCTGGAGCAACTAGACAGTCATTATTAAAAAGAAAAACAAAAACAGAAAGAACCTCAACTTAAGTATCACATTATACAAAAATTAACTAAAAATGGATCCTGGAATTAAATGTTAAAATGTAAAGCTATAAAACTTTTTTAAAAAATTGAAGGAAAAAAATCTTAGGAATCTAGGGCTAGGTAAAGAGTTCTTCCTAGACATGACACCAAAAGTGCAGTCCATGAAAGGAACAATTGATAAAATGGACTTCTTCAAAATGAAAAATATTTGTTCTGCAAAAGACATTGTTAAGAAGATAAAAACAAACAAACAAACAAGCAAAAAAAAACAAGTTACAGAGTGGGAGAAATACTTGCAAACCATTTATATGAAAAAGGACTAGTATTTAGAATATATAAATAACTGTCAAAACTCAGCAGTAAAAACAAAAACAATCAAGTAGAACATGGCAAAAGACATAAAGAGACATTTCATAAAATGTATAAAAAGGGTAAATAAGCACATAAAAAGTGTTTAATGTCATTGGCCTTTGGGGAAATGCAATTTAAACTACAATGTAATGCTACCACATTTAAAGGAATGCCTAAAGTACAAAAAAAAAAAAAAAAGAAAGAAAAGACAACACCAAATCCCATCAAGGACGTGGAGGAACTGGATAACTCAAACACTGCTGGTGGGAAAATGACACAGCCACTCTTGAAAACAGTTTCTTAAAAAAAAACTCAAACTGAAACTCTCACACAGTTCAGAAATTTCATTCTTCTGGGTATTAACCCCAGATAAGTGAAAACTCACGTTTACCCAAATAATCTATGTAAATGTTGAAGCAGCTTAATTTTTAATAACTAAAAACTGAAAATAAGTCAGATGTTCTTCAGTGGACAAGTAGTTGAATGAACTTTGGTCCATCTATACCATGGAACACTACTCAGCAATAAGAAAGAATGAACTCTTAATTTATATGACAACCTGGATGAATCGCCAGAGAACTATGATGAGTGAAAAAAGATCGTCCCTAAGGTTACATAATGTATTATTCCATTTATATAACATTCTTGAAATGACAAAATTATAGAGATGGAAAATAAGTTAGTGGTTGCCAGGGTTAAGGAGGGCACAGGGTAGGAGGGAAGTGGGTGTGGCCATTAAAATGGGTGTGGCTACCGGTGGGTGTGGCTCTAAAAGGGCATAAGAAGGTTCTTTTTTGATTGTGGAAATGTTCTGCATCTTGACTGTATTTGTATCAATATTCTCCTGGTGGTATAGTATTATTGTTTTGTAAGATGTTGCTTTTGGCTGCTATGAGTCTACAAATATCTCAAAACAAAAATTTTTTTCTGTAAACCTATAACTTCTTCTTTTAAAAGAATTTGAACTAAAAAAAAGAGCAATAGGCTATATGATGCTTCATAGGACAGACTTTAAGTATAAGGAGGATTGAAAGTAAAAGGATTGAAAAATATATGCAGTGTAACATCATTTAAAAATACAGGCATACCTATGACTGTAATAGCATACAAAGTCAAGTTTTTTTTGTAGGCTGTATGGCTGGGATCACATTTCTTTCTTTTTCCATGTGAGTGTCCCATATTGCAGCACCATTTGTTGAATTTTTGTCTATTTTGCTTGCTTGTTTGTTTTTTGGGGGGAAATCGAACCCAGTCTCCCACATGTCAGGCAAGAATTCTACAAAGTCAATTTTAAGGTAAGAAATATTACTAGACTACGAAGAGCATTTCAAAATGTTAAAGGGATGACTTTTGAAAGGATTTATGGCACTTCGAAATTTGTTTGAATCTAATAAAACATTTAAAAATATATATGAAACAAAATTTGAAAAAGCAAAGAAAATGCACAAATATAATTGGAAAATTTAATACACCTCTCTTAGTAACTACAAAATTAGCAAAAACAAAATCAATAAGATTATGGAATATTTGTCCATGATTAACAAACTTGACCTAATGTGCATACAAAGAACACTAAATGCAAATATTGCAGATTACTCATTCGTTCACGTTTACATGCAACATTTACCATTATTGATCAAAATGGTATTGATGGGCTGTAAGCAAGTTCAACCAGTTTCAAAGAATTCAATTCTACACAGTATGTTTTCAGATCAAAATGGTAGCAAACTAGAAATCAGTAACAAAAAGCTAACTAGAAAAATTCAACCACTTGAAAATTAAGGTTAATACCTTTTATAGCCAATTAATCAAAGAAATGAAACAGAAGCTATTTTTAAACTCATTTGTGCTGGTTTGAACAGAAGTATGCCCCCTAAGAAAAGCCATGTTTTGATATAAAACTCATTCCTTAAAGGTAGAATAATCTGTATTCAATACTGTATGTTTGAAACTGTAATGAGATCATCTCGCTGAATGATGTGATTTAGTTAAGAATGGTTGTTAAACTGGATTAGGTGACGACATGTCTCCACCCATTTAAGTGGGTCTTGATTAGTTTCTGAAGTCCTATAAAAGAGGAAACATTTTGGAGAGAGAGATTCAGAGAGAGCAGAGAAGGCTGCAGCACCATGAAGCAGAGTCCACCAGCCAGCGACCTTTGGAGATGAAGAAGGAAAATACCTCCCGGGGAGCTTCATGAAACGGGAAGCCAGGAGAAGATGCTATAGCAGATGACACCGCCGTGTTCGCCACGTGCCCTTCCAGCTGAGAGAGAAGCCCTGACTGTGTTCGCCATGTGCCTTTTCATTTGAGAGAGAAACCCTGAACTTCATTGGCCTTCTTGAACCAAGGTATCTTTCCCTGGATGCCTTTGATTGGACATTTCTATAGACTTGTTGTAATTGGGACATTTTCTCGGCCTTAGAACTGTAAACCAACAACTTGTTAAATTTCCCTTTTAAAAAGCCGTTCCGTTTCTGGTATATTGCATTCCGGCAGCCAGCAAACTAGAACATCATTGATAATGAAACTAGGTCATATCAAGACTAGTGGGATAGGGAATAGGAAGTCAAGGCTGAAAATGTACAAAATTCCTCTTTGGAACAATGGAAATACATTGATAATGGATGGTAGTGATGGTACCACAACCTCGTGAACATAATTAACAGCCCTTCTGATTATAGTTGAAATGGGAAATGTTATGTTTTATATATGCTAATAAATTAAAAAATAAAAAAAAAATCCAGGGAATCGCACTATGCAAACAGTGATCCCTAAGTAAAACACGGAGTGTAGTTGATAGTACAATCATAAAAATGTGCTTTCATTAATTGTAACAAATGTATCGCACCAATGCATAGTTAAATGGTGATAAATGGGAATCCTGTATTTTATGCCTGACTGTTATGTAAGCCCACAACTACTATAATAAAGAAGAAAAGGAGAAATGTGGGATGTAGCTAAAGCAGTGATTAGAGGGGAGATAAAAAATTATATGTGTATGTGTGTGTTCATGTGTCTGTATGTAGAGAGATAGATAGACAGAGAGAGAGAGAGAGAGAGAGAGGTAGATAATAGGTATAGGTTTGGGAAAATAACAAACAAACATGATACACCTTCTATTTGAAGAGAAGAGAATAACAAATAAAGTCCAAAGGTGAGTGTGCCGGTTTGAAAGTATTGATTACTCCAGAAAAGCCGTATTTTAATCCTGATCCAGTCTTGTGGGAGCAGCCATTTCTTTTAATCCTGATTCAGTACTGTAAATTGGAAACTTTAAATTAGATGATCTTCATGGAGATGCGATACACCCAACTGTGGGTGTGATCTTTTGATGAGATGGAGCTGTGACTCCATCCATTCCAGTGGGTCTTGATTAGTTTACTGAAATCCTTTAAAAGAGGAAGCACTGAAGAGAAGCTTATGTCTCAGGGTCCACAGAAACATCACAACAGAGCTGACACAGATGCAGACATACCGAGAAGAGAGACATGGATGTTTGGAGATACTAGAAGCCCAGCAGATGTTGCCATGAGATATTAAGCAAGCCTTAATATCTGGAGAGAGCCAAGGGAAGCCAAGAGAGGAAAGCCAGCCCTGGAAAAGTAAAGTGAGGAACCCCTACAGGAAGAGACTGAAAGCAATGGAGTCCAGGAGCAAGGGACCAGCAGATGCCAGCCACATGACTTACCAGCTGACAGAAGTGTTCCTGACCCATCGGCCTTTCTTGAGTGAAGACAACCTCTTGTTGGTGCCTTAATTTGGACACTTTCACTTCCTTAAAACTGTAAACTGTAACTTATTAAAATCCCTTTTATAAAAGCCATTCCTGTTCTGGTATACTGCATTCTGGCAGGTTGCAAACTAACACAGTGAGAACACAAGTCAATAGCAGTCATAACCAAACAGCAAAATTCTGAAAACCTACTTCTACTACAGCTCCTGTCACAGCAAAGACTTTGCTATTAACTTGTTCCAGCAGAAAATGCGGGGAAAAAAAAGGAGAAGGAGGGAAATAGATAAAATCATAAATAAGTAAAAGTAAAATAGACAAAGTCATCATAGCCAAATTTGCTTTAGAAGATTGATGAATTGATAATCTTCTTATTCATATTGAGCAATAAAAATGAGAGAGAGAGAAATGAACTATATCAGGGATCAGAAGAAGGACATTAATACAGATCTAACAGATAACAAAAGGATAATAAGTATAGTATAAGAGGATAATAGAAACAAATTTATGCTGATAGATTTGAAGATTTAAATATGATAGATAAATTACTTGAAAAAAGCAATGCTCCAAAGTGGATGTAAAGAGAAATGAAAAATATGAATATACTAATATGCATATTAAAGAAATTGCTTAGGCAATAAATTTTCCTACAAAGTAAACTCCAGGCCCAATCCATTGGGATTAAGTTAAGCTTCTATGTTTAATTCCCTCAAATACATAAAGAAGGCAAAAACACCAATCTTATACAAACTCCTCCAGAATATAGCAAAAGTGGAAACACTTTTCAACTTGTTTTATGAGGCCAGCATAACTTTGATTCCAAAATCTGACAAGGACATTACACAAAAGGAAAATTAAAGAATAAAATATCTCATGAATATAGTTGCAAAAATCGAGAACAAATTATTAACAGCTCCGATTAATCAGTATAATAGAATACTAGAGTATGTTCAAGTAAGATTTGCTCCAGGAATGCAAGATTAGTTTAACATTCAATGACTGGTTTATCTTAAAAACAAAGTAGGAAAATATATGATCTTCTCAGAAGATGCAGAAAAAGCATATGATAAATTTCAAAGCCTAACAACAAAATAAAATAATTACTCAATGTCATGAAGTTATTCACAGAAAGTTACCAATAATCAGCAATAATTTATAGGAAAATAATGGAACTTTTCCACTGATTTCGTGAGCAACGCAAGGTAGCCCATGCCAATCACTTCTATTCAACACTAATCTGGGTCTTCAAATCCAAAGCAATATGCAAGAAAAATAAGTGTATTTTAGAAATATTTGAAAGAAATAGAAGTTTAATTTTCACTTAATACCATTAGGTACATTGAAATTCTAAAATAACCCAAACATTATTAGAATTAACAAGTAGAATTATAAAGTCCACTAGATGCAAAACCAATCTACGGATCAATTTTATTTCTATGTACCAGCAAAAAATTATTTGAAAATTAAGATGAGATAATTTTAACAATGCCATCAACCACCTCAAACAAACAAAAATAGCAACAACAACAGCAACAACAAAAAA
>PVIY010038300.1:0-24003 GCA_004026745.1 Myrmecophaga tridactyla | reverse complement strand
CTCGCCCCCGCCCCGATCCGCGCAACTTACAAATCCATAGCCCCGGGACTTGCCCGTCTGCCGGTCGGTGATGACCACCGCCTCCTCGATCTCGCCGAAGACCTCGAAGTACTTGCGCAGGCTGGCGTCGGTGGTGTGGTAGGGCAGCCCCCCGACGAAGATCTTGGTGTACGTGGTGTCCTTCTGCGTGGTGTGCATCTTCGCGCCCGCCCCGCGGCTCGGGCTCCGGCTGCGGCTGCGGCTGGGGCAGCGGCTGCGCCTCCTCCTCCGGCTCCGCGTCTCCCGCCCCCTTTCGCGGCCGGCGGGGGCCAAGGGCGAGCCCGGGGGCGAGGGCGGCGGCGGCGGCGGCGCGGCGGGGGCGAGCGGCCCGGGGCGGTCGAGGGCACGCGACGCGCGGCTTCCGAAGTCGCCAGCAGCCTCCGAGTCTTGACTGGGCTCTCTCCTCCCGGAGCCCCCCCTGCCGGTCACGGTCCAGATTCTCCGGATCGTCTGGGATGGGACCGGGCTCTAGAGAACGCGTAAGCGGTTTCCACTCACCCTGCGGGGAGGCCCGAACTGAAAAGAGATGGGTGGTCCTCAAGCGAAGAACGGGGAGCGTGCGGAGGTAGATTTTTTTTTCTTTCTTAGAAATTCGGTGTCTTGGGTGCGGCGTGGGTAGGGTCTGCGGCGAGAGCGCCCGGGCGCGGAGGCCGGCGGGCGGGCAGGGGGCACCGGCGGCGGGCTCGGGGAAGGGGACTCCGCGCGGCTCCGGCTGCGGTCCTGTCCCTCCCGCCGCGGAAGCTGGAAGACGAGTGCCGGGGACCGCGCTCCACCTCTCTGCTGCCTTCCCCCGCGGGCCGGGGGTCGGCGCCGGGCTGGGGAGGGGGCGGGCCGGACGCCTGCGATTGGCCGCGGCTGCACCTGGGGCGCCTGGCGCCGCCGCCCCCCAGCTGTTGGGAACAGCTGTTTCTCCCCGGGCGCGGCTTGGGCTCGGGCTCGGGCTCTGGAGCTGGCGCTGGGGCAGGGCTGGGGACGGTTTGGTGACGACCTTGCTGTCCGCGTCGCCTGCTTCTAACCCTTCATAATCCCGGGGGCCGCGGCCGGGGAGGGAGCTGCGTGGCTCGCCAAAGCCCACGACGCGAGATTTTCGCGCGCGGCCTGGGTGACCGGACAGGGCCAGTTGGGGGTCCCGAGGCTTGGGGCGGTTCCCGGAGTAGCCACGGGAACCCACGCGTTGGGGGCCGGGGAGCTCCGCCAGCGATACCCGAGGTGGATACTCTGGAGTCCCGAGAGTGAGAAGGAGGCCCCCCACCTGCCTTGACCCCAGAGAGCCGGTGCTGAGTTGAACCAGGGAGGTGGAGCCAGAGGGAAAAAAAACAGGTCTTGAGTTTGGGGGTGCATGGGGGAACCATTAGCTTTAATTGCTCACGACCGGCCAAACGAAGTAACCCTAGATAACTGATGTCTATCAGGCTCCGCCTTCTGTTTCAGGGGACCATAAATTAGAACTTTAGCCACCCCCCACCCCAAGGCCGCCAGATTTGCATTTCATCTATTAGTTATTCGGGAAGAGTGGTACAGATTTCTCATCACAAGCTCTCTTTTTTTCCCCTAAGCAAAAGTTTAATTTATTTCCTTATATTTGAATTGCAGAAATGTTTGATGACTTGTGCTCATCTGTTGTGTCTGGGTGTAACTGTAAAAGGTGCAAGTTTTTTAAATCACTTGTTACATAATCACCGGTCTCTAATGGCAGACCCCTAAGGCGTTTCTAGAATGCACACGAGGTTAGCGCATCATATATATATAATTTTTTTTATATCATCCTTTATGCTTTTGGCAACTTCTTTTTATCAAGAGTACATTCAGGGCAGGCCACGGTGGCTCAGCAGGCAGGAATGCTTGCCTGCGATGCCAGAGGCCCTGGGTTCGATTCCCGGTGCCTGCCCATGTAAAAAAAAAAAAAGAGTACATTCAATTAATTAGGCCATAAAATCACACAGTGTATTTGAGGTTTGAATAAACATATTTAATGCGAGGAGAATGTTTCACCCACCATTGTTGGCACACAGTTTGCTTTTAAGTCATTTCCACCAGGAGTGTTCTCTGAAGTTCGAGTATTAATTGTCCCTGAGCTGGACCGTTTATTCTCTTTAAAGGAGTTCAGTATATTAACCTACGAGAGATGCACATACTTTCGTTTCTTCTTCCAGAGCATATTTGAACTCAGCGCAAGAGGATGAGAAATGTTGCATTTCAATAGTTAATGTAAATGCAAATATTTTTAGGCAAAATTATGAACTCCGCTTTTCATCTTGTTGATTACTGCATGTGGTTGACCTTTTGAGGTCGTCGATTTCTTACATTTGAACCCCTGATGCGAGATTTGGGGAAATAAGAAATCTATTTAAAGTTGCTTTGTTTTGTTTTTAAAATAAGATGGAAGAAAAATAAAGTATTTTACAAGCACGTGAGAGCTAGAAAGTGAAATTGTAAACAGCACCCTTTCATCATTGCTTAAGTAAAGTGCAGATTCAAAAGGGACTCTGTGCCAATATAGTGAAAGGTAGTTTTTAAAAATTAGGAAAATAAAGCAGGCCGTGAAACAGAGGAGGCGTGTCTTTTAATATTCAACAACCATCTTGCAGTGTCGCTTGAGAACTACTGTACTTAGATGAAGCTCAGGAAAAAACAAAAAGAAAGAACAAAACAAAACCTTGTGAGGGAAGCTGCTCACCGAGAAGCCTTCAAGAGAAAGGCAACTTTGGCTATTTTACCTCTTCTTGCCTGAAGAGGGAGCACCCTCTGGAGGGACAGTATCAGGAAGGAGGGTATCTGGGAGTGTAGCAAGCGGCTTGTGTGTTTACCAGGTATAATGGTGAGAGCTATAAGGAAATTCTAATCCCAGGTTGGGATACCTGTGCTTTCGAACTCTGCTTCTGGAAATAAGATGCTTCTCTGTCATTCTCCCAGAGAAAATAATGCAGCTACCCTTCCCCCAACCCCATGCAGCCTCTGCATGCTTTTATATTCTTTCCAGTGAATAGTAAATATTTGGTAGCTTCTTCGATTCTTTGTTTCATTTTGTATAAAACGATGCCCGGATATTTGCTAATTTTAAATTCCAGGGCTAAGTACAGCTTTGTTAAGAACTCTGGTTATGTGATTCACCGAGAACAAAAATTAAAATGGTTAGGGGCTCCTTATTTTCCACACCTGTTTAAATAGAAGTTGTAATTCAAATAATTCATATGCAGTTCAGCTCACACAAAGACACACCTTTATGGAGTGCCACCTTGGACAGGCACTGGGCTAACCTCGTTGACCCTCATTGTGGGTTTTGTGACATCTGCAGAAGAGTAGGCAGAGTTATCATGGCCAGATCCATTCTTGGTAGCTTTATGAACCTTTGAACTATGAAGCCTTGGGGCCATAAAAACTTTCGGGATTCAGAGTCTCAAGCTTATTAAGTACCAAATATTTCTGTGCAATTACCCATTACTGATTCAGGTTTTAAAAACAATACTTGAGTAATCCTTTTGCCTTCTCCCCTGCTTTTGGCAGAGAGGAATACTTGTATATTCATGGACCTTGTGCAATATGATGTGTGCTTCTTTGGAAACAAAGAGCAATAAAATACTTTGAAAGGTATAAATAGATTCCAAGCTTGTTGTATCAAAATTGGTACGTGTGGATGGCCCTTAACTCTTGGGTTCTGTTCCATAGCAGCATCAATACTAGTTTATTACTTACAGTAAATTATTGTCCACTTTGTCCAAACTCTTTATCTGGCTATTAAAGGGCAGAAGCAGACTCAAGTTTCACATTCATTTATCTTCTTTTCTCCACCCTCCGTTCTTGAATTAATGATGGAAATCAACTCCAGAGTAACATACTTTTACAAGATTTTTTTCTAAAAGAAAGAAATAGATCATAAAGGTAGAGGAGCATCACTTTGGCTCCTACTCCAGTGGGACAGGAATCCAGGGATAGCCTCTTTAAGTGCGGCGGGGTCTCCTGCACAGGTGGGCCATTTAAACCCTTCACAGACTCATACACGTAGTTGGCACTAAAAAAATATTTACTGAAAAGAACTGATATGTTAATGATATCTACCTGTAAGCTTGGTGGAAACAAATACTTTCCTGATAAGAGCAGAATGCTTTTTTTTGGGGGGGAGGGTTTGGGGGACAAAAATATGTGCTTAGAGAAGTCTTTTTTGGGGGGTTGCTTGGAAACACTTGGAGAAAAAAAATTGAGTGCCGATTCTCATGTAAAACCAACAGGTTTTCTGGCCTTTTGAGACGTTCCAGCACTAGCTGTATTTCTGTTTCTCTGGGTGGGTTGATAATTCTCTCTTAGTTACAGATAACAAATGCATGTAATAGGCCACGCTGCTATTTTAGGGTACGGAAGAATTGGCAGTCATACACCTAGTCAGTTCACCTCTAGAGAATTCTATTCATGCTGCATTAAACCACATTTAAGCTGGTAAGTCAAGTGAAATGGAAATTTGTAACCGTTATTCAATCATGAAAGCCATAACGCCTCTTTGACATGGAACTTCCAGAAAACAGAAAGCAGAGCTGTGGTAAAGGGGATGGCAGTGAGGAGAAAAAGGGAAGTGAGGGAAAGCAGGGAAGGTCACTGCTCTGCTGTTGTTTTCATTCTGCCCAAGTACAAGTGACTATATTTAAAGTGTCTGCACACTTTAGATACTATCATATCAATCTGAATGGCAAGAAGAGAATGGCAAACATTTAAAACCCACCATGTGCCTCAACTTATTTTAAACTCAGGGTGTACTTTGATTTTAAGTCTTTAAACACTGAGCCCCAGGGCTGCCCAGTTATTTTTAGGGAGCTGATGATACTCTCTTAATGTATCGAATGACTCCCAATGACAGATTCATTCTAATGCCACTGCCTGATGCTGGGCAGAGGGCACGGTTTGGTGGAAATAGCCCTCGAAGCGAAGACAGGAGTCCTCAGGAGTAGCTCAGTCAGTCATTAACCAGCTTCAAGACCTTGGTTGGTTTACTCCATTGAAAAGTGCAGCTGTGTTAGAAAGCTGGTGTTTTCCATGAACAGACATGTCCTAGAGTGGAGGATACCTGCCTGACCCTTTATTTAATGATGTGTATAGAGGGTCACCTTGGATTTACAAGACAACTCAATGTTAATACTCTAGTGTTATTTATTCACTTTTTAATTTAAGCTACTTGAGGTCATTTTTAAAGTTAATATTTTCTCTGGTAACAAAAGAAAGCCATTTTTATGATGGAAAATTATGAAAAAGCCTAAAGATGAACAAAGAAAAAAATGAAAATCACCCACAATTCTACTCCACCAAATAATGGTTAACATTTAATAGACTCTAATTCCAGGCTTTTCTCATACATAACTAAACACACATAAGTGTACAAACATGAATTACATTTTATATTCCCTTAAATCGTCAGTTTTCTTCATCTGATAGTATGTAGTGAATATTTTCAAGTATCATCAAATATTCTCTATAATTTATTTTAAATACCCAACTAGCATTTTATCATGCCAGGACTCCCCAATTTATTTAAACAATTCCCTTTTACTGCACATTTATATTATTTCTGATCATCCGTATTTTTATAGAGAACTCTGAAATTAATGCCCTTATAGATAAATCTTTTTACACATCTTGCTTATTTCCTAAGACTGGCTCCATAAGGGCAGGGGCTTTTTCCAAGGCTATCCCTTGAAAACTAGAATAATGTTGGCATGTAGTAAGTGCTTACGTATTTGTTGAATAAATGAATGCATTTTTACAAGTTTATGTATTAGGTTGAAGAGTGTACCTGTAGTTATCTTTCGATATGTATTGTTAAGTTGTCCTCCGAAGGGTACTATCATGTTGATACCAGTTTTCTTCATTGGCTCTGGGGTATAACTAGAATGATTTTGGTTGGAAGTAAGGAAGTAAGAAAAATCCTAAATCATGCTGGCTTAAAAAAGTAATTTATTGTCTCCTATAAATTAGAAGTCCAAATGCAGGGCAGGCTTCAGTTGTGGTTTGGTCCATCTCATCAAGAGCCATATCATCGAGACTGCAGCTCCGTTTGCTGAGATTTCCTTGTCTCTGCCTCCTCTGATTGTTGCCTTTATTCTTTAGATGACCCCCACAAGATAGCAAGATAGCTGCCAGCAGCTCCTGGAGCCATAGATTTCCTTGTTCACATTTAGGGAACTAGAGATCTTCTCTTCGCCCCATCATCAAACTAAAGTCTGGTCTTCTTTTGATTATATCACTTTAGGTTGGAGCTAATCTTAGAGGCCAGGGGAATATGATTTGCTGATTGGCTTAGGCTGCATATATCCTCTGTTCCCAGATGGGACAAACCACCCACACAGGGGATGAGATGACCCTGATTGCTTAGACCAATGATGGCCTATGCCTGGACTAGGGCTGGGGTGAGTCCCACCAAACTTCATGGTTGTGAGATTCTGGTTTCTTAGGTGAAAAATAAATGGTAGAATGGATTCTTTGGAAACAAATAAAAATGACACTGACTATTAGCATTTAATTTTTAAAGTTTACGTCTTTTCTAGGGTAAAAGTAGTCTCTCGTCATTTGAGTATTTTCTTCCATATATCATTTGTTTTTCTTTTGAGAATTACCTTTTTTAAAAATGAGATTTTGTCTTTCTTTGCTTTGACTTATAAGAACACGTTTTGATAGCCCCATTGAGATCATCTGGTTCATCCCTCATTTTAGAATTGAGAAAACTGAAACCTAGGCAAATGACTCAACTGGGATTCAAATGAACTCCGTTTTACCTTTCAGAAAACCATTTGTTAAATTTAGATATAACTTAGATAAACTTAGAAGGGGGAGAGTCGTGGGATGAACAACAGCCTCCACGGCTCAGGTCTCAGGGTCACAGCCAATGCTCATTTCACCTTCCTTGCAATCTATTCTAGAGTCTCCTTATCCTCACCTAGCACATCTGTTGGTTTCGGCAGCTTGCGTTGAGTGTGACCCCGACTCTCATCCCTGAGGTGTGAGTCCTTATCACCTTACCCCTCTCATGATAAGGTTGCTGCCCTTGTCCATTATTGTTAAAATAGGGGAAGCAAGTATCAAGAGGCATCCAAGTGTATCACAAGGGTACAAACATATTCCTGCCTCCACTGTATAAATCTTTTTCCTCCTGATGCTCAGGGCCAATTGCCCCTGTGAGGACAGGGACTCCTCTTCTTGCCTGCTGGTCCCTGGACCGAAGGAGCTTGATTTGCCCTGGTGTAGCAGGACCACACCATTTAGTCCTGGTATATGGCCCAGTCTTAAAATATATCACCTCTGAGATTGCGCCGAAATAGTTACCTATCTAGGCATGGTTTTCAGCAGACCATCACATCCTTCTATTGGGCCAGGAGCTTCTTTGCAGTGAGGTGTGTGATAGGCTCGGTAGATTCATGGTGGTGTGCTCAATCTCATACTTCTTTTGTGTGTGTGTGTGAAATGAATCCCTTGGTCTATTGCATTATTACATGCCAGTAGGTCAACCACTGCTGCCTGAAGCCCTGGGGGTAGAAAGGGAAATCTCATACTCCAAGTATATACTTATTTCTGTCAAAATATTGGGTCCTCTAGAGGGGAATGAGTCTAATGTTGTCAACTTGTCACCAAAGGACTAGTTGGCTGCGTTGAGGGATAGGAATATGTTGTGGAACCAGAATTGGTTTTTGCAGGTTAGACATTTGATTGGTCTTGGTAAGAGCTGTAGTGCCCATGGATCACCTCCATTCCTGTCACCACGATACTCTGTTCGTGTAATCCTTGGGACAACCCTGGGATGGCTGATATCAGAAGCTGGTGATATCATCTGAGCAAGTCATTTTGTTGATTTGACTGTGGTGGATACAGTTTGTGGTGGATACACTGTGATGGGCCTTAACATGAGATATGAAAGATCATCACACCTTGTGTCTACTACCACAGCACTCTTCCCCTTAAAGACTTCCTGCTTCCTCATCTTCCAACCTTTCTCCTTCAGGTTCTTAACTGAGTGAGTGAAGATTTACTGTTCTCCATCTGTATATATTCTAACCTTGGACCACTTCTCTTCCCACCCAAAATGTAAGATCAGGTCCACTACCCAAAGCTCTACTCATTGGGAGGATGTCCCTTCACCACTGTCTTTCAAGGTTAGCTCTCAGTGGGACTGGAGCACAGTTACCATTCATTTTTGGCTTGCACCCACATAACAGGATGACAATCTATGAACCAATCTGGTGCTTTTCCCTTTTTGATTAACTGGTTGTAAAGGATTGAGTCCTAAGTGTGTGTGCTGAGGGAAAAGAGCCAGTGCAACACTTGTGTATGACATGGGGTCTGGACTGCCTTTTTATGCAGCTTGCTTATGCCCTCTCGTCCTACCCCTGCTTAATTCTGGAAGTAATGCCTTTATCTTAAGATGAACTGCTGTTGGGTCTGTTGCATGTTAGACTTTGGTGGCTATGGCACAACCCAGCTCATGATGGAGAGCTGTGGCTACATGGTTGTTTGGTGTCCCATGGTCAGGCTCTCCATTTCTACCAGGGTCCAGTAGCATGCAAAGAGCTATTGTTTTTCAAAAGATGTATTACTCTTTACTACGATTGGCATTGCTTTGTTCTAGAACTCTGATGATCTAGGTTGTAATTCTCCTAGGAGCATTTTTTCTTAAACTCCATATCACATTGTTTCCCATTACTAATACCTCTACATAGGGCCTTTCGGAATGGATGGCCTAAGTGGCAGGACTATTTGCATTACACTCCAGGCTTCGTGTAGAGCCCTTTCCAGCTCTAACCTCAGCAAAAGCTGCTAGCCTTTTATCCTACCTGCAATATTGACCAAGGTAGTATTTCCAGATAAGGAATATCTGCCTCTAGAACCCAAAGAGGCCTACCAGGCATTATGCTTTCTTCTTTGTGGTAGGAGATAGAAGATGCAATAATTTATTCTTTTTTTTTTTTGGCATGGGCAGGCACAGGGAATCGAACCTGGGTCTCTAGGATGGCAGGTGAGAATTTTTCCACTGAGCCACGGTCTCACTGCCCAATAATTTATTCTTTAATTTGGAGGGGATACCTAAAAATATTACTGAGGGGCCTGGTCTTTGAATATTCATAGGGTTTATCTCCCACTTTCTGGAATACATGTTTCTTACCAAGGCTTCCCATATAATAGCCACTTCTTACTCATTTATTCCAGTTAGCATGATGTCATCAATCTGTGATGTTCTGTAGGATGCCTGGCTGGTTCAAGTCTCTTTTGCCATTATTTCTGCCAATATTTTTTTGGCATCATTCTCCTTTTGAGAAGTCAGCTATTCCTATGTTAAACTGTTTTAATATTATCCCACTGGTCCCTGAACCTTTGTGCATTTTTTTCTTGAATTTTTTTCTCTTTGTTTTTCAAGTTGCTGTTTTTTTTCATCAACAGATCAGTAGATGCTTCTGCAATCTCTAATATGCTATTAAATCCATCAAAAGACTTTTAAAAATTTCGGTTATTATAATTTTCTGTAATAGAATTTTCAGGTTTAAAAAATGTTTACATTTCTTTGTTTAGATTCCTTGCCAGTTTACTCACCAAGAACATATTTTCCTTTATTTCTTTGACCATAATTATATGACTGCTTTAAAGTCTCTGTCTGCTAAATCCAACATCTGGGCCATCTTAGGGTTGGTTTCTTTTGATAGCTATTTTTTTTTCCTGATGTGCATCACAGTGACCAATTTCTTGGTTTATCTAGTACTTTTTTATTGTAAATGGCCCTGTGGAATGATACATTAAAGATACCTTGGATTGTGTTATGTTTCTCTGAAGGGTGTTGATTTTTGTTCTAGGTGGCAGTCTAACTATTGGTTGGTCACCCTAGACTTACGAAGGCTTAGTTTTATGTTTTGTTAGGGCAGAACTGTGGAGGTGGTTCCCAAGCCCTGCTATATGGCAGGACTCATTGTACAAACTCCCCATTCAGATCTTGTCTGGTCTTAGTTTTAGGCTTTTTTTCGGGTAGGTCTAGAGTTGGTCTTACTCTAGGGTATGGCTCTTAATCCTAAAGTGTACATTTTGGGGTATCTCAGTTGGATGCCTGGTATGTTAATGAGGTCCTAATATTAATGAGGTCCTAACTTCAGTGTCCCACAGTCCTTGCATGCCCTTTGATCTTTTTTCCCCAAAGTGACCAGTCTCTGGAAAGTCTCGTGGAGTCTTATTGCCTTGTGTGGGTACAGCCCAGCTCTTAGCCAAGGTCTTATAGGAGAGCCCCCCTGCCCTGCAAGGTTCCCTCCTCTCTAGTGTCCATACTCAAAATTTCAGGCACTTCATTTGTCCCAAGCTCTGATCTCTGTCTCGGCAATCATGTTTAGTTTATGAGTTTTCCCTCTCTTAGGAAATTCAGTTTTGTGGTGTCTATTTTTGAATGCTTGAAAACAGTTCCCTTATGTATTTTTGTCTAGTATTATAGTTGTTTGCAGAGTGAGATTTAGTATAGTACTGCTTACTCTGCTACAATAGATACAAAAGTCTGCATTCTACAAGTTTATGTTTACAATTTCACAGCTACATTGTGAAATTATTGATTTATAGTAAATTATAACTGCAGAGATTTTAAGTGCACAATTTTATTAATTTTGACTTAAATAGTTTTCTTACACACGCACATATACACTCACAAGCACTTGCACTTGCACATGCATGTGAAGCTATTGCCACAGCAAACATGATGAACATTTTCAATGTCACCAAATTTCCTTGTGACCCTTAGTGATCCCTATTTTCCACTCTTCTCCATCCTGAGGCAATCACCGATCTGCTAGCTGGCACTAGAGATTTGTGTGCATTATCAAGAAATTTATATAAAAGGAATAATAGCGTATATACTCTTTTATCATTTGGTTTCTTTCCTTCAGTCTATCAATTTGAGATTCATGCTGTGAGCATCAATAGTTTGTAATTTTTTTAAATGCGGAGCACTATTCCTCATATGGATATAACTCAATTTGTGTATACATTCACCTTTTAATCGACCTTTGGGTTGTTTCTAATTTTCACTATTATGACTAAGTCTGCTATAAACATTCCTGTGCAAGCCTTTGTGTGGATATATGCTTTCACTTCTCTTTGGCAAATATCTAGAAATATAATGATTGTGGCATAAGGTAGGTGTATATTTAACTTTTTAAGAAATTTTCTGACTTTTGCAACTTGTAAATTTTGATTTATTTTCATCATCTTTCATCTTAAAATATTTTCTAATTTTCACTGTGATTTTTTTTTTTAACTCATGGGTTACTTGAAGGTATGTTGCTTGGTTTTCAAACATTTGGAAAATTTCTAGTTGTATTTCTGTTATTGGGTTCTATTTAATTCCATAGTGGTCAGACACATATGCTATATGATTTCAGTCTTAAAACATGTTGAAACTTATTGCCCAGAGTATGTTCTATTTTGGTAAGTATTCCACATATAGTGTTCTATGTATGTTAATTAGATCAAGTTAATTATTGTTCAAATCTTCAGTATCCTTACCAATATAGTTTTTTGCCTGCTGGTTCTATCGTTTACTGAGAGAGGTCTGTTAAAACCCAGAAATGATTGTGGATTTATCTGTATCTCCTTTTAGTTTTGTCAACTTTTCCTTTATATGTTTTGAAGCCATATTCATAGATTTATTATGTTATTATTATGTTTATTGTAAGGTAAGCTTATTAAGTCATATTATGAGTTTACAATTATTATATATTCCTGATGACTTGATCTTTCTATTATGAAATGCCCCCTCTTTACCTCTCGTAATGAATTCTACCTTAAAATCTACTTTGAAATTGATAAAGCAGCATCAGTTTTCTTTAAGTTAGTGTTTGCACAGAATATCTTTTTCCATTCTTTATTTTAAACCTATCTGTGTCTTTACATTTAATGTACATTTTGTAAATAACCTATAGTTGCATCTATTTTTTTTATATCCAGTCTGATATTCTCAGTGTTTTACCTGGAGTTTTTAATCAATTTACATTAAAAAATATTTTTATTGAGAAATCTTCTCACACATACAGTCCATACCTGGTATACAATCAATGGCTCACAATAACATCACATAATTGTGCATTTCATCATCATGATTAGTTTTAGAACATTTACATCTCTCCAGAAAAAGAAAAATGAAAACGACTCGTTCATTCCATACCCTTACCCCTCCCTCTCATTGACCACTAGTATTTCAATCTACCCAGTTTTTACCCTTTATCTCCCCCATTATATATTTATTTTTATCCTTAATTTTTTAATCAATTTAAATTAACATTATTATTGATATAGTTTGATTGAAGCCCACCAGCTTATTTTCTATTTGTTCCATCTGATTTCTGTTCTTTTATTCATATTTTATTGCAGTTATTCCATTTATTTCTTCTATTAGTTTTTTGTCAAAATTTTATTCTTTTAGTAGTTACTCTAGAAATTGCAAAATCTAAACTTCATTTATTATAATCTACCTAAAATTGGTACTTTACCACATCCTGAACAATGTAAGAACCGTACAACAATTTAACTTCATTTCCCCTACACGTTTTGCTCTTTTAATGTACCTTACCTCTCTCTATATTTTAAATACCATGCAACTTTGTTATTGTTATTTTCAGATGGTATTTTAGATCGTAAGCTGGCAGAATGCAATATATCAGAAATGGAATGGCTTTTAAAAAGGGAATTGATTAGGTTGCAAGTTTATGGTTCTAAGGTTGTGCAAATGTACAAATTAAGGCATTGACAGAAAGATACCTTAATTCCAAAGAAAGGGTTGATGAAGTTTGGGGTTTCTCTCTCAGTTGGGAGGGCACATGGTGACATCTGCTGGCTTTCTCTCCTTATTTCATAACGCTTCCCCTTGGGTGTTCTCCTTCTGCATTTTCAGAGGTCTCTATTTGGGCTCTGTTGGTTCTAAAGCTTTTTCTAAAATGGTTCCTTCTTAAAGGGCTCCAGTAAGCAACCCCACCTTGAATGGGTGGAGGTACACCTCCATGGAAATCATCTAATCAAAAGTTACCATGCACAATTGGGTGGGTCACATCTCCATGGAAACAATAAAGATACCACCCAGCAATATTGAATGAGGATTAAAGAACTTGGCTTTTTTGTGTGTGTTGGGGTACACAACAGATTCAGACTGGCATAGATGGTTGTTAGTTTTTTTTATGTTTTCTCATGTATTTACGCTTTCTGGTGTTTTTTTTTCTTTTAATTGCTTTTTCTTACGTGCTCTCATTATTTTCCTTTTATCTTGAAGGACTTCCGCCAGTATCTTCTGTAATAACAGTCTGCTGCTGTTGAATTTGCTTATACTTAGTTTCTCTTAAAAGTCTTTATGTTGTTTTTCATTTATGAAGGATATTTTCCCTTCATACTTGGCAGTTGCTTGGTTTTTGTTTGTTTGTTTTGGTCACTTGATGTCTTCTGGCCTCAATAGTGTTTTTAATCTTTGTTTTAATTTATTTTATTTTACTAGTATTATTTTTTAAGTCAACTGTAATTCTTACTGTCTTTTATTTAAGAGTAAAGTATTTTTTTAATCTGCTTTTAAGATTTGCTTTTTTTTTGTATGCTCTATGATAGGGTCACATTTCATTATTTTTCCATTTGCGTATCCTGTTATTGCATTACCATTTGTTGAATTTTTGTTTGTTTTGCTTATTTGTTTGTCTTTTGGAGGAAGTACATGGACCGGGAATCAAACCGGGTCTCCCACATGGCAGGCAAGAATTCTACCACTGAACTACCCTTGCACCCCCAAGATTTGCTTATTCTTACTTATTTTTGCTTTTCAGCTGTTTGACCCTGATGTGCCTAGTTGTGGATTTCCTTTATTTCTCTTGGTTGAGGTTTTGCTGAACTTCTTGAATTTATGTCACTCATTATATTTGGGAAATAATTTTTCCATTATTTCCTTAAATATTCTATTTTATTCTCTCTTTTCCTTTGAGGGGGCATCTCTTATTTCCTCTCTAATGGCACACATATTAGGTCATTTAATTATATCCCTTCCCTCTCTCTCTCTCTCTCTCTCTCTCTCTCTCTCTCTGGGTCACACTTTTATTAGAAAAGTTGTAGATATTCAGGAAAATCACACAGAAAATGCAGAAGTCCCATATATACCCCCTCACATATAGTTTTCCCTGTTACTAAAACTTTGAATTTGTGTGAAATCTTTGTTACAATTGAAGAAACACTATTATTATAATTATACTATTAACTATAGTCCTTCGTTTACATTACAGTTCACTGCTTGTGTTATATGATCCTATGGTTTTTATTTTAAAAATTTATTCTAATAACATGAATGCAACCTAAAGTTTCAGCTATTACCATGTTCAAATATATACTCGATAGTGTTAATTACATTCAGAACTTTGTGCTATCGCCACCACTGTTCATTTCCAACACTGTTCCATAACCCCATGCAGAAACTCTGTACCAATTAAGCATTAACCCCCCACTCCCTCCTCCCACCCTGATCCTTAGTAACTTGTTGTTCTAGTTTCTGACTCTATGCATTTGCTTATTCCAAGTATTTCACATCAGTGAGATCATATTGCTTTTGTCCTTTTGTGTCTGGTTTATTTCGATCAAGATGATGTCTTCAGGGTTCATTCCTGTTGTTGCATTATCTGAGCTTCATTCCTTTTTACAGCTGAATAATATTCCATCGTCTGGATAAACCCCATTTTGTTTATTCATTCCTCTGTTGATGGACACTTGGGTTGCTTCCATCTTTTGGCAATTGTGAATAATACTGCTGTGAGCATCAGTGTGCAAATATCTGTTCAAATCCCTGCTGTCAATTCTTTTGGGTATAATCCCAGAAGTGGGATTGCAAGTCTTATGGTATTTGTGTACTTAACTTTCTAAGGAAGTGCCAAACACCATATTACATAGTGCTGCACCATATTACATTCCCACCAGCAACGAATGAGTATTCCTATTTCTCCATATCCTCGCCAACATTTGTTATTTTCCATTTTTTAAATAGTAGCCATTCCAGTGGTTGTGGAGTAGTACTTTATTATACTTTGATTTGCATTTCCCTAATGGCTAATGCTGTTGAGGAATTTTACATGTCCTTGCTGGTCATTTGTATATTTTCTTTGGAGAAATGTCTATTCAAGTCTCTTGCCTATGTTTAATTGGGTTGTTTTTCTTTCTGTTGTTGAGTTGTAGGTTTTCTTTATCTACCCTGTATTTTAGATCCTTATCACCTATGTGGTTTCCAAACATTTTCTTCCATTCTGTAGTTTGTCTTTTTTACTTTCACGATGAAGTCCTTTGAAGCACAGAAGTTTTACATTTTGATGAAGCCCCATTGGGGTGGTTTGAAACAGTATGCACCCCAAAAAAATCATGGTCTTAAAACGAATCCATTCGTGTGGCTGTAAACCTCTTGTAAATAGGGTCTTTTGATTAGGTTATTTCAGCTACCCTGTGGCTCTCGGTGGGTCTTAGTCCTCTTATTGGAGTCCTTTATAAACGAGATGAATAAATACAGAGAGAAAGAGGGAAAGCCATGGAAACAAGAAGCTGAAAGCAAGGAAACCTGGAAGAGAAGGGAGAGACCAGTGGATGCTACCATGTACCTTGCATGTGACAGAGGAGTCCACGATCACCAGCAGCTGGTCTTCAGGAAGAAAGCACCATCTTGATGATGCCTTGATGTGGACATTTTCATGGCCTCGTAAATGTAAGCTTATAAGCTAATAAGTTCCCGTTGTTCAAAGCCAATTCCATGGTATTATGCTTTGAGCCACTTAGCAAACTAAAACATCCATTTTTCTATTTTTTTCTTTTGTTGCTTATGCTTTTGGTGTAAAGTTGAAGAAACTATTCTCTCAACACAAGGTCCTGAAGATGCTTCTCTTGATATTTTCTTCTAGGAGTTTATAGTTTTAGTTCTCATAACTCTTCTTTTCCCTTTGAGAGAACTTGGCACTCTTGTGAAAAATCAGTTTGGCCATAGATATGAGAATTTGTTTATGAGTTCTCAATTCAATTCCATTGGTCTTTAGATCTGTCCTTGTGCCAGTACCAAGCTTTTTGATTACTGAAGCTTTGTAATAAAATTTAAAATCAGGCAGTGTGAATTGTCCAAATTTCTTCTTTTTCAAGTTTTTTGACTATTTGGAGTCCCTTACTCTTCCAAATAAATTTGACAATTGGCTTTTCCATTTTTGCAAAGAAGGCTGTTGGAATTTTGGTTGGAATTGCGTTGAGTATGTAAATCACTTTGGGTAGAATTGACACCTTTCAAGTATTTAGTTTTGCAATCCAAGGCAGATGTCCTAATATTTATTTAGGTTTTAAAAATTTCTTTTAGCAATGTTTTATAGTTTTCCATATACAAGTCCTTTATATCTTTGGTTAAATTTATTCCTAGATTTTAGATTCTCTTAGTTGCTATTTTAAATTAATTTTTTTCCTTGATTTCCTCCTCAGAGTGTTTATGACTAGTGTATAGAATCACAACTGATTTTTGCCTGTTGATCTTATATCCCACCACTTTGATGAATTAGTTTATCAGTTCTAGTAGCTTTATTATAGATTTCTTGGGATATTCTATATATAGGATAATGTTATCTGCAGATAGGCTAAGTTTTATTTCTTCCTTTTCAATTTGGATGCTTTTATTTCTTTTTCTTACTTAATGGTTCTGACTGTAACTTCCAGTACAATGTTGAATAACAGTGGTGACAATGGGCATCCTTGTCTTGTTCCAGATCTTAGAGGGAGAGCTTTCAGTCATTCCCCACTGAATATGACATTAGTTATGCTTTTTAACAGGTTGAGGAAGTTTCCTTCTATTCCTAGTTTTCCAAGTGTTTTTATTAAGAAGGTGTGCAGGATTTTTTCAAAGCATTTTCTGTGCTAATTGAGATAATCACGTGGGCTTTTTCCTTCATTCTATTAATGTGGTGTAATCTATTAACTGATTTTCTTATGTAAACCACCCTTGTATACCAGGGATAAAACCCACTTGATCATGGTGTACAGCACATTGAAAGGATTTGCTAGTATTTTGTGGAGGATTTTTGCATCTATATTCATAAGGGATATTGATCTCTACTTTTGTTTTCTTGTGGTATCTTTATCTGGCTTTGGTATGAGGGGAATGTTGGCTTCATAGAATGAATTAGGATGTGTTTCCTTCTCTTCAATTTTTTTGAAAGAGTTTGAGCAGGATTGGTATTGATTCTTCTTGGAATGTTTAGCAAAATTCACCTATAGAGCCATCTGGTCCTGAGCTTTTCTTTGCTGTGAGCCTTATCTCTCTTATACTCTGTTCTATTTTTCCTTCTTTGTTTACTCTATGCTTTAATTAGGTTATTTCTATCACTCTGTCTCTGAGTTCACAAAACTTGTCTTCTGTTAAGCATATCAAATGTGTTCTAATTTTAGATATTGTATTTTGCAGTTCTAAACTGCTCATTTAGCACTTTTATAAATTAATGTTTGCTTAAATATTCCATATTTTCATCTATGTATATTTTTATTTTATGTTATTTATTTTTCATGATTATTTTGAAGTCCTTGTATGCTAATTTTAATATTTTTATATTTTTTACTTCTTTTGAGTGTCTTTTTTCTGGATTATCATCATTTTTTCCTGCTTCTTCACATGTTTAGAAATTTTTAATTCTCTGCTGGGCTGTGAGTTTGCTATGTTGCAGGAGCTGTGGATCATGTTTATTTCTTCTAATGTATATTGATTTCTTTTTACTGACAGGCGTTTAAATTACTGGCAGATCGCCTCAATTCTGACAAGATTTGGGTTTAGATTTTTTCAGATGAGTGTTTTTCCATTTTACCAATACTTTTCTCGCTTTTAGTGCTTGGATTTTCCGAAGTCTTGATCAAGTTGCTGGAGTGTTCATCAAGGTCTTCTTTACTTTGTCGGGTCTGGAATTTCAAGATATCCCTAGCATTTTGCAACCTCTGAAATCTTTGTTCAGCAATTAGCCTCCCAACAACTGCTTTCTGTGTCTCTTATTTTGTCAAATATTTCCATATTAGCTTAAAATTCAAGGACATTTTTGTGAAGATTTTTTGGGTCTCCTTATCTTTAGTTTTCCCTTACTTGGTATTTACTTTCCAAATCTAAGTCTTCTTAACAAATCCAAACTCTGTTCTCCATTTCCTCTACCCAGTGAAGCTGATGCTTTATCCTCGGGCTCTGCTTCTTTCTGTCGAAGATTGGAAAATAAATTCAAGAAGATATCTGGGGTATAAATGGGGGCCATCTCATGTACTTTCATTCTTAAGATTGTATCCCCAAATTAATTGCTTGCTGCCCAGTGCTTTCCAACTGTTGTTTTATATACTTTATCCAGAATTTGTAGTTCTCTTTTTAAATAGTGTGAGGATAAGTCTGATATCAGATACTTTATCATGGCCTAAACCAGAAGTACTGATGATCAATGTGGGATATTTTTCTTGATGAATACTTTACTCTAAAAATATTAACATATTTCTTCATTCTTTTGTTCATCGAACAAGCATGTTTTAAGTATTGTGTGTATCAGTTAGTGTAATTATGGTGTTGGATTTCCAGCAAACTCCTAACAAAGATGCAGGATATTTCTCTCTCTCTCTCTTTTTAAGATATATGCAGAAAAATCTATCAGAGTAAACCAAATTTGGCCATAAATATCACATCTTCCTCGCTCTAAACTTTGCTTTTGCCAGAAGGTACCAAAAGCTATTAGTTTTAATGATTAGACTTTCAAACAAAGAAGGAGATAACTAACTATGGATTCATAGAGTCAGCTTCCAGATCTACTCCCTCATTTATTACTTGTGGGACAATTTTGTGTAAAATATATCATACTATCTCGGTGTTTTAGCCTACAGAATATTCGTATTAATTACAATGCTTAAGAACTGTTTAAATGAACTAGAATCAACACTAAGAGACAAAATTACAATGCAAATGTCTCTCAAGGGTTCCATAGGCTCAAAGTATAGATCTTGACTGCCTCAGAATTCTTTATCCCATCTTCTTATATGTGGAGATTCATTGATTGCAAATGTACTTATCGAGCACCAAGCATGGGAATTTTATGCTCATTGATATAAACACTTGCAGCTATACCTAGGTGTACATGGGTGGTTTCTAAAGAGGAGATGAGAAGGAGGAATCTGAAGTGTTTGGCAAGGCCATGCATAACCCCCTGTTGTGTCTGTACCAAGCCTGACTGAGATGAGCATGAAAATGAAGATTTTTCAGTTTTTATATGCATGGCTTTGTCAGTTAGATGACCAGTGTGTTTTATACTGGCTTGTCTTTGTCTTTCTAGATGAAATTTTCTGGGCCTGACCATATTACGTCAGATGTTTTCTCTGACGTCTGAATAGTTCTTTTCTATCCCAACAATATTCCTGAATAATCCCAGAGTTCAGAATTGAATCATGTCTCCCAAAATAGGCATGTTCAGGTACCAGCTCCTGGTCCTATGAGTGTGAACCCATTTGTAAATAGGACTTTTGAAGATGTTATTAATTAAGGTGTGAGCATTACTGAATGCGAGTGGACCTTAATCTAATATGGCCTGAGTCCTTATAATCAAAGAAAAGTGGAGACAGAAAAAAAGCCATGAGGAACAGCCAGAAGCTGAAAGTCAGTGGAACGTGGAAGAGAAAGGCGATGTGCCCACATGCACTTTCATGTGACAGAAAAGCCAAGGTCCAAGAATCACTGGCCAGCTGATGATACCAACCCTGGGAGGAAGCGAGCCTTTAAGCTTTTGAAACCATGCACCAATAAATCCCTGTTGTTAAGCCAATCCATTGCATGGTATTTATTTTAGCAGCCAGGAAACTAAAACACACAGGTATTTGTCCTTATTATGAGAGACAACTCGAGAAACTTGGAACCTAGGAGAGAGAATTAGGAAGAGACAGCATAGTGACCAGTTGATGGAGTGCAGGCATATCAATTTAGGAAAGCAGACAGTCTATCTACATACTTAAAGCACTCCAATTAGAAAGCAATTCATCAGGCTCTGCCAAAGAGACAAATGCCAATAAATTAGCTGAAAAGTATACCGAGGAGTCAAAACACAATCAGAGTCTCTGTCGGATTCTTGCAGTGATTACAAGGAGACCTTGTGCAAATAAGAAACCTTTCTGTACTACTGTGTTTTAAATCAGCTAAAGAGCAAAGCTAATTTTAAAAAGATGAACTTACATGTATATATGTATAATTATGATTTAAATATAATATTAATTTCTTTAAGTTTACAAAACAAAGCAGTTCCTCCAATCATACTCAAAAATCTGATGAAAGAAACCAAATATTTTATGAAAATAATTTATTTTGATTTATCCTTCTTGTTTTTATTTATATTATACTGCATAAAAATACATAGCTCTCATTTGTATATGGAAGAATATCATTTTCAATTTGCACTGCGGATCCATCCCATGTAGGATAATTAAAGCAATGTTTCTTTTAACTCTCTCTGAAGAGACAATTCAAGTGATGAATCAGTGGTATAAAAGTTATTTAAGTAACTGACCGTACAGTTGGATATTTTTCTAATCTTTGCAGGACATTTATTAAGATATTTTTCCCTCACAGCTTTATAAATGTTTTTTTTCTCTACTTGGCAAGTTTAGGAAGAATAAAATATTTCTGACTAGTAAAATATTGCAAGCTTGGAGATATGTTTTAAATGTTAGAAAACGCAAATCTGTTTTCCCAGAGCCATCGATTTTCCTTGAACCATCCTGGATGCTTCTATCACAAAACAGTCCTTTCTAAATGCAAAATGCCTTAGATAAGGTTTACAGGAATTATACTCAGACTATATTCAAGACCATAGACTAGATAGGCTAAAAAGATAGCTTGCTCTGCTTTATTTCTTATTTGTTGAAGGTGGAGAACTTTTCTGAATAGTGAGTGGTGTGTATGTCATGTCTCAGTATCCTGATTCCTTTGACACTTTTGATTAATTTTAGGTGGCCATACTTGTGCTTAGCAAAACCTTGTCAGACCGTAATAACCACAAGGAAGGGAGAAGGATGGGAAGATTTCAGAAGAACTATGTGAGAAATAAACTTAGTTAACTATAAATAGCAAGAAACAGGGAGAAAGGACGGCTTTTTCCTCACATGGAAATCAATGAATTGCTCAGCATTATCCATTTGCATATGTCAAAACCAAAGGATGGGTCTCACTTCAGAGGATGCTATTTGGAGACAATGCCTGTGATAGTATAAAACTCTGCATAAATGTGCAGTATAATAAAAAGAGTTAAGTGAACTCCCAAAATGTGATCTTTCTTAATCAGGAGGAATCAAAGTGCCCAAACACTCAATGTGAGAATCTATTGGGAGAGGAGGAACATTTCAATAATGGTGAGTTAAGGGCCTCTGAAAATCTGCCGTTCCATAAAAAAAGTGAGAACATTGGCAAAAATTTTCTAAATTAACTTTTTCAGAACTCTGGAAATTAACCAAAGGCTTGCAACAAGCTGGGGAGCATTTATTAAAGAAAAATAACTGGTTGAAATAAAAAAAAAAACATTAGCTTTGTGGAATTTTATCTTACCCTATTTTTATCTCCTTCTTCCCAATTCTGTGTTAGTCTTGAAAACCAGCAGCCTCTCAATCACAGTAGTGTGATAAATAGCAATTTAGCAGCCCCTTGAGTGGGCAGAGTGGAGTTGGAACCCCCCCCCCCCCCAAGCCCCATTCTCAGAGAATGGCCATTACTTAAACTATCTGGCAGCTCCTTGAAAATTCCTACTCACAGGGCTTGTCTTTATTTGATCTGACTCAGGTCTCAGTGCAAGTAGTGCTTTGTTTCCTTGGGCATTTGTCAGAATTATCAGTGGCAATTGTTTAACATTGCAGCTGCCTGAGCTGGTGAAAACTAATGGATGACAAAAAAAAAAAAAAAACAACACTTAAAAGAAGTGGGAATGAGATATCTGTAGGGAATTTTGAAAAGCTTTGCCTTGTTGCTAGAAATCTAGAAGTCCATCACATGTATAAGGCTCTGCTCACGTCCATTAAAGACTTAAGAAGGTATGACTCTTTCACCTTTGGCTGACTCTGACGGTCTTGCAAAGCAAGAAATGAAGGATAAAGCAGAGTTACAAACTGCCAGAGTATTGAATGTGTGCTCCAACATGCACACAAAGCCTGGAAATACTGGGGTACTTATTGGTTTAAAACACTTAAGCAAATTCTGTCTGATTGTTTTTGGACTACTTAGCTAACCAGGAAGAGATTTTAGTGGCCACAAATGAGACAAAATGTATACTTTACAGAATTAGTTCAAACAAATAAATAAACAAACAGCAGCAATAGCAACCAAAAACTAGCAACAAACCCGGGGAGAGGGGATTCTGATCTTAAAATTTACCATATTATATTATCTTAAATACTTAATGTTCAATAGAAAAGTATGAATTGTTCAAAGAAACACTAAAGTATGGCCCACACATAGGAAAAAAGGCAGTCAAAACAGACTTTCTTTGTGGAAGCCCAGATGTCAGATGTGCTAGACAAACACTCATATCAGCTATTATAAATTTATTTAAAGAGCTAACAGAAGCCATTCATGAAGAAATAAATGAAAGTATGAGGATGATAGCTCACCAAATAGAGAATATTAATAATGAACTAGAAATTACAGAAGAGAATCAAATATAAATTCTGGAGTTGAAAAGTATAATAATTGAAATTAAAATTTCACTTAGGAGCTCAGCATCAGATTTGAGGTAGAAGAAGAAAGACTCATCAAATCTAAGGTTAGATTGTTTGAGACTTTGCATTCTGAGGAAAAGAATGAAGAAAAATGAACAGATTCAGAGACCTGTGGAATACCATCCAGTGTACCAACATATGCATAATGGGAGGCCCAGAAGAAGGGAAGAGAAAGAAGATGCCAGAAAAAAATGTTTGAAGGATTGATGGCTTAAAACTTCCTAAATTTGTTGAAAAACATTAATGAACTCCAAGTAAGATAAATTCAAAGAGATCCACACCTGGGCACATCATTGTCAACTATCGAAAGCCAAAGCCAAAGCCAAAGAGAGAATCTTGAAAATAGCAACAGAGAAGGGACTCACCATGAATAAATGGTCTTCAGTAAGATGAATAGCTGATTTCTCATCAGAAACCGTCAGGCCAGAAAGCAGTGGAATGATACATTCAGAGTGCCAAAAGATAGAAACAAGCGCTGTTCTTCAAAAATGAAGGATAGATTAAGATATTCCCAGATAAATTAAAGCAGAGAGTTCATTGCTGTCAGACTTACCCAATGAGAAATAATAAAGGGAGTCCATCAGGCTGAAATAAAAGGACTCAAGACAGTAACTGAAATGCATATGGTGAATTAAAGTAGAAGCTTACTACATAGGTAAATATAAAGGATATCCTTGTGTGTTTTTTGTTGCTTTTTACTTCTATCTTACTTAAAAGACAACTACCTGATGCAAACATTGCAAAATGGTTGATGGGCTTATAATATGTAAAGTTGTATTTTGATTGATAATAACAGCACAAAGGAGGGGAAAGAGATTGGGCCATTAGAGGAGCAAAGTTTTTTATATTATTGAATTTAAGTTGGTATTCATATTAGTTAGGGTTCTCTAGAGAAACAGAATTAACAAGAAATATCTGCAAATATAAAGTTTATAAAAGTGTCTCACATAACTGTGGGAACGTAGAGCCCAAAATCCATAGGGCAGGCTGTGAAGCTGATGACTCCTATGAAGGGTCTGGATAAACTCCACAGGAGAGGCTCGCTGGCTGAATCAGGAAGAGGAGAGACTGTCTCTTCTGAATCCTACTTAAAAGCCTTCCATTGATTAGATTAAACGTCACTCATTTCAGAAGACATGCCCCGTGGCTGATTACAAGTGGAATCAGCTGTGGATGCAACCAACGTGATCATGATTTAATTCTATGAAATGTCCTCATAGCAACAGACAGCCT
>PVIY010038299.1:0-24007 GCA_004026745.1 Myrmecophaga tridactyla | reverse complement strand
CTGGAGGTTATTCTTATGCATTAAGTAGATATCACCTTGTTGTTTAAGATGTAGCAGAGAGGCTGGAGGGAACTGCCTGAAAATGTAGAGCTGTGTTCCAGTAGCCATGTTTCTTGATGATGATTGAACAATGATATAGCTTTCACAATGAGACTCTGTAAATGTGAAAACCTTGTGTCTGATGCTCCTTTTAGCTACTGTATCAACAGAAGAGTAGAACATATGGAATAAAAATAAATAATAGGGGGAACAAATGTTAAAATAAATTTAGTTTGAAATGCTAGTGGTAAATGAAAGCGAGGGGTAAGAGGTATGGTATGTATAATCTTTTTTTCTCTATTATCATTTTATTTCTTTTTCTGTTGTCTTTTTATTTCTTTTTCTAAATCGATGCGAATGTTCTAAGAAATGATGAATATGCAACTATGTGATAATATTAAGAATTACTGATTGTATATGTAGAATGGAATGATATCTTAATGTTTTTTTTTGTTAATTCTTTTAATTAATAAAAAAAGTTTAAAAAAAAAAACTGAGGGAGGGAGAGATTAAAATTTTCACGGAAAAACAAATCCTGAAAGAATTTGTCAATGAGAGACCATCCCAATAAGAAATACTTAAGAGAGTTCTGTCAGTTGAAAAAAAAACAGGATAGGGAGGTCCGGAGGAGGGCACAGAATTGAAGAGTACCAGTAAGGGTAACTTAAAGGATAAAAAGAGAAAGAGGGAAAAGAAAATTTGAATCTGAAAAATAAAATCCAGAAGATAAGATCGTGGATTCAAGAAACACATTTTCAGTAATAACTTTAAATGTTAACAGACTAAACTTATCAAATGAAAGACACAGACTGGCTGAATGGATTAAGAAATATAATCCAACTGTGTGTTGCTTACAAGAGACTCATCTTAGACATAGAATACAAATAGATTAAAAGTGAAAGGATGGAAAAAGACATTCCATGCAAGTTGTAAACAAAAGAAAGCAGGAGTAGCTATACTAATGTGAGACAAAATAGACTATAAATGTAAAGACATCATAAGAGACAAAGAAGGACACTATATATTAATAAATTGGACAATTCATCAAGAATAAATAACAGTCATAAATGTTTATGCTCCCAATCAAGGAGGTCCAAAGTACATGAGGCAGACATTGGCAAAACTGAAGGGGGCAATAAATGTTTCAACAATAATAATAGGAGATTCACACCACTCTCCTCTATAGATAAAACAACCAGACACAAGAGCAACATGGAAATAAAGAAGTTAAACAACTTGATAAATGAATTAAACCTAACAGATATGTATAGGTCATTACACCCCCAAACATCAGAATATACATTCTTCCCTAGTGCTCATGGAACATTCTCCAAGATAGGTCATACGCTGGGGTAGAAAATATGTCTTTATAAATTCAAAAACATTGAAATTATTCAAGTACTTTCTCTGATTATAATGGAATGAAGCTGGATATCAAAAACCACCAAAGAATGAGAACATTCACAAATATATGGAGAATAAATAATGCACTCTTAAACAACCAGTGGGTCAAAGAAGAAATTGCTAGAGAAATCAGTAGCTATTTGGAGATTAATGAAAATGAGAATAAAACATACAAAAACTTGTGGGATGTGGCAAAGGCTGGGCTAGCAGGGAAATTTATTGCCCTAAATGCTTATATTAAAAAAACAGAAAGAATAAAAAATCAAAGACTTGACTGCTTTCCTAGAGGAACTTGAGAAAGAACAACAAACTAACCCTGAAGCACATAGGAGAAGAGAAATAGCAAAGATTAAAGCAGAGTTAACTGAATGGGAGAACAAAAGAACAATAGAAAGAATCAATAAAACCAAAAGTTGTTTCTTTGAGAAAATCAATAAAATTGATGAGCCACTAACAAGACTGACAAAGAGAAAAAGAGAGAGGATGCAAATAAACAAAATCAGAAATAAGAAGGAGTGGATTACCACAGACCCTGAAGAAATAAAAGAAATCATAAGAGGGTATTGTGAACAACTATATGCTAAAAAACTAGGCAACTTAGATGGTATGGGCAAACTCCTGGAAATACACAAACAAGCTACACTGACTCAGGAAGAAATAGAAGATCTCAACAAACCAATCACAAGTAAAGAGATTCAATCAGTCATCAAAAATCTGCCTACAAAGAAAAGCCCAGGGTCAGATGGCTTCAAAGGGGAATTTTATCAAACATTCCAAAAAGAACTAACACCAATTATGCTCATTTTTCCAAAAAATTGAGGAAAAAGGTATACTACCTAACTCTGTTTATGAAGCTAATATCATTTTAATACCCAAACCTGTTAAAGACGCTAAAAGAAAGGAAAACTACAAGCCAATCTCCCTAATGAATACAGATACAAAAATTGCCAGCAAAAGACTAACAAATCAAATCCAACAACACATTAAAAGAATTATACACCATGACCAAGTGGGGTTTATACCAGGAATGCAAAGATGGTTCAATACAAGAAAATCAATTAATGAAATACAGCACATTAAGAAATCAAAAGGGGAAAATCACATGATCATCTTGATTCATGCTGAAAAAGCATTCAACAAAATTCAACATCTTTTTCTGATAAAAACTCTTCAAAAGATAGGAATCAAAGTTAAGTTCCTCAATATGATAAAGGGCATACATGAAAAACCACAAGTCAGTATCATACTTAATGGAGAGAGACTGAAAGCTTTTCCCGTAAGTCAGGAGGGAGACAAGGGTGCCTACTGTCACAACTATTATTCAACATTGTACTAGAAGTTCTAGCTAGAGCAATCAGGTAGGAAAAAAGAAATAAAAGGCAACCAAATTGGAAAGGAAGAAGTATAACTCTCATTCTTTGCAGATGACATGATACTTGGAAAATCCTGAGAAATCTACAACAAATTTACTTGAGCTAATAAAATATTCAGCAAGGTGGGGGGATATAAAATTAATGTGCAAAAATCAGTAATGTTTCTATACACAAGCAATGATCTAACTGAGTCAGTTAAGGGAAAAAAATCCATTCAAAATAACAACTAAAAGATTCAAGTACTTAGGAATGAACTTAACCAGGGATGTAAAGAACTTGTACAGAGGAAAAATAAAACTACATAACACTGCTAAAATAAATCAGAGAAGGTCTAAATAGGTGGAAAGACATTCCTTGCTCATGCATAGGAAGGTTAAATATAGTTATGATAACAATTCTACCTAAATTAATCTACAGTTTCAATGCAGTACCAATCAAAACTCCAACAGCTTACTTTGAAGACTTGGAAAAGCTAGTTACCAAATTTATCTGGAATAGAAAGGGACCCTGAATAGGTAAAAGCATACTAAGAAAGAAGAACAAAGTGGAAGAATTAACACTTTCTGACTTTAAAACTTGTTATAAAGCCACACAAAACAGCATGGTACTGGCACAAAGACAGACATATTGCCAATGGGATTGAATCAAGAGTGCAGAAATAGACCACCAAATCTCTGGGCAACTAACTTTTACAAGGCCCACAATTCCACTGAACTGGAACAAAATAAATGGACATGGGATAACTGGATGTCTATAGCCAAAAGAATGAAAGAGGACCATTACCTTATACCCTATACAAAAATTAACTCAAAGTGTATCAAACACCTAAAGATAAGAACTAGCATCATAGGTGCCTGCCAATGCACAAAAAAGAAAGTGCTAGTACATAAAGCTTCTAGAATAAAATGTAGGGAAGCATCTTCAAGACCTAGTAATAGGAGGTAGCTTCCTAAACTTTACATCCAAAGCATAAGCAGCAAAAGAAAAAATAGACAAATGGGAACTCCTTAAAATCAAATGCTTCTACACCTCGAAAGACTTTATCAAAGAGGTGAAGAGTCAGCCAACTAAATGGGAGAAAATATTTGGAAATCACACATCAGACAAAGGTTTGACATTCTGTTTATATAATGAAATCATACAACTCAACAACAAAAGAAAAATATGATTAGGCATTTTTCTGAAGAGCAAAACCAGATCGCTCAAAAGCACATGAAGAGATGCTTATTTTCATTAGCTATAAAGGAAATGCAGATCAAGACGATAATGAGATGCCACCTCACACCTATAAGAATGGCTGCTGTTAAACAAACAGAAAACTATAAATGTCGGAGAGGATGTGGAGAAATTGGGACAATTATCCACTGCTGGTGGGAATGTGTAGTGGTAAAGCCACTACAGAAGACAGTTTGGCACTTCCTTAGGAAACTAAGTATTGAGTTGCCGTATGACCCAGCAATAGCACTACTTGGTATATACCCAGAAGAGCTGAAAGCAGTGACACACACAGACATTTGCACATTGATGTTCATAGCAGTATTATTAACAATTGCCTAAAGATAGAAACAATCCAAATGCCCATCAACAGATGAGTGGTTTAACATACGATGAAGTATTATGCAGCTGTAAGACAAAATGACATCCTGACATACATGACAAGATGTATGAGACTTGAGGACATACTGAGGGAAATAATTCAGACACAAAAGGATAGATACTGTATGGCTCCATCTTTATGACCATGGTAAAGGTAAAATTAGAGGTTCATAATTCAGAATATAGTGAACTTAGAGATAGAAGCTAGAGATGGGTTAATGGTTAGCTTATGAAGTTGAACTCAAATGTAAGGGAATAGAGAGAAGTAAAGGTGGTTCTCTAATGGGTCTATAAGTCATATTACCATATTGAAGGTGAACAAGACTGAAAGGGGTTGTATAGGTCTACATATCCCACTGAATAATACTAGAAATATAAATAAGTTCTTGCAAGAACAACTTCAAAGGTATGATTCATTTACAAAGAGGGTATAAGTCGGGGGTACAGGGGGAAATTGCTATTGCATGCTATGGGCTATGTTTAACAGAAAAACATTAGAGTACCACAGCAACAGCAGGGGTAAATAATGGGGGTAGGAACAAGAGTTAAGAGGAGATTTAGATATCCTATTTGGTGAGGGTGTGTTTATTGGTTATCATTCTCTTGGGAACAATGAAATTATCTAAAATTGAGACTGTTGATGGACTATGGGCTTCGGGCATTACATATGATGCCTAATGAATGCAGGTGGGATGAAGGAAGCACTGACTGAGAAGTAGACTGGTGAATGATGATGTATACATATGATCGTGCTTCTACAAAAAGGGATGAAGTCGTGAGGCATGCAATGATGTGAATGACCCTGTGGGACATTTGGTGAGACAAAATATAAATCAGAAACAAAAGAACAATCTTTGTATGGTCTCCTTTAGAAAATGCTTATAAGAAAACATGGCCTTAGATTGTAAGCTCTTATAGCAGATACATTTAGTCCAGAGTGGTGATTATTATTTCTGGATATTGAGAGGTTGTTTTATATATCTATAAGTTAGTACTTAGAGATAAGAATGAAGCCAATCAGGTCCCAATTAAGGTAATTCAGAGCACAGGGTTAAGGAAGACATTGTCTATATTTTAGAACTGAACCTACTCTTTGAGACCAAAGGAAGAAAGGTTTATTTTTTCCAGAGCCTAAAATTTCTGTAGCACATAATGTAACTCAACCTATTTGGGTAGCTTATTTGAACAATCAAAACACAAAGAGCCCAGACTATAATGAGGGCCTTTAATTTTGTATAGCTTAATATAATGCCTGGATACATCCTAGAATATATTAAGCAGCTAATAAAAAGATATTGGCACAGTCCCTTGAGGGATGGGAGAAAAAATATGGAAATATTAAACTTTACCAAAATTCAGGGAATTCCCTGATACTGTGTCAAACATTAGGGACACCCAAATCAATAGGCCAAGCCCTTGATCTTGAGGCTTACTTTACTGTAGCTTATGTAAGTAGTGGAGAAGCTTAGCCTACCTATAGGCATGCCTAAAAGTTACTTCTAGAGGACTTTTTTGTTGCTCAGATTTGGTCTCACTCTCTCTAAGCCCAACTCTAAAAGTGAAATCATTGCCCTCCCAACTCCGGGGGACATGACATCCAGGGGAGAAAGTCTCCCTGGCAGCATTAGAGATGACTCCCAGGGATAAGCCCGGACCAGACACCATGGGATCAACAATTCCATTCTGACCAAAAGGAGGAAAAGTAGTGTAACTAATAAAGTATCAGTGATAGAGAGTTCAAATAGAGTAGAGAAGCTACTCTGGAGGTCACTTTTATGCATGCTTCAGTTAGACATTGCTGCCTATCATAACTTGCCATACCCCAACCAAAACCATTACAGCCAATCCTAAAGAGCACCTAAGGCAATATATTAGAGTCCACAAAGGTTCCATGCACTAGGGTAATTTTTCAAAAAACTACAAACTCCAGAAGGGTGCCTGGACCAGATAATTCCTGAAACTTAGGGGACCCAGACTCTCCAGAACATCAGCTAGCTCCATCTCCCTACCCCATATTATTGACAGCCCTTTCCAACATGAAAAGTTAAGATGGCCATAGCCCAAATACCCCTAAAGGGAGGGACAAAAAAAGATCAAAGATGATGGTGGCATTATACAGGAAAGATAGGTTTAACAAATGAATATGATTGCTGAATCAATTAAATTGATATTTCCTTTAGTGTCCAGTATCTTAGAGCAGCTAGAAGTAAAATCCTAAAATTGTGGAATTGTAACCATACCAAACTCTGAAATCTGTTCTAAAACTGATTGTTGTGATAGGCTTTGAAATTTATTGCTTTTTTTGTATGTATGTTATTTTTTCACAAAAAGGAAAAAAAAAGTCGATCGTGATGACAAAAAAGAAAAATTATCCCTTCTAGCCTCCAATGTTCTGGAGCAGCTAGAAGGAAATATCTGAGAGAATGGTATAGTAGCCCATGACAAACTCTGGGATCTGTCCTGTATCTACTAGCTGAAGAGTGCTTTGAAAACTATTTCTTTTTTCTTTCTTTGCTTTGTATATATGTTATATTATACAAAACTTAATATATATATATATATATATATAAAACCTTATTTTCTCAAAGTTGATTTCAAGCCCCTCATCTATAGGACTGGTGAGAAATTTAACCCCATTATTTTTAGGCTCCTTTCCCCAGAAATTTGTTCCAGGGTAGTGGGTGAATGGGACGGAAGCAGGCCTGAGGAAAGCCAAGCCAGCCCATGGTCATATAGAAATTCATCTTCACTGATTGCTGACAAGAGGCCTGGTCTTTCTTCATGTTTCATTTCACTTTGGGTGTAGTGGCCCCTGATGCTTCTGGGCAACATTTTGAGCACAGAAAGCTTGCATTGTGCTGATCAGTGAAGTCTTTGGAGGCAACATTAACCCAGTCATTTCTTCTCTGGAGTCATCTCTTCCTGTGCTCCTCCCCCCATCCCCTCAATCCATACCCCTCCTGCCATGGGATATGCACAAAGTGAGGTGAAGGTTCCTTTTTATTAGGGCCCTCCAACTTTTAGGAGTCTTGCTATCTCCTAGTGGACTACAGAGCTTCTTTCTCCTTGTCTCTGCCCAGGTGTAGTAGTTAGGTTCAGGTGTCAACTTGGTCAGGTGTTGGTGCCCAGTTGCTCTGTTTCTGTGGACTTATATCATCAGGATGTGAAATTTACCTATGGCTAATCACATCTGCAGTCAGCTAATGGGAGTGATGTTTAATTTTATTAGCTGGAGGCTTATAAAAGAGAGTTCATAAGAGAGCTCAGAAGAGCTCAGCAGCCCAGCACAGCACAGTGCTCATAGCAGCCCAGATCCAAACGTTTGGAGATGCCAAAGAAATTGCCCAGGGGAAAGCCATTTGAACCCAGAAGCCAGGAGGGAGGGCCAGCAGACATTGCCATGTGCCTTCCCATGTGACACAGAAAGCCAGAGGAAAGCCAGCTGCTCTCTTCCTAAGAACTGCAAATTTGTAACTAAATAAATCCCCTTTATAAATGCCAGCCCATTTCTGGTGTGTTGCATTCTGGCAGCACTAGAAAACTAAAACGCCAGGTTATGTATCTATAAACATTTCTCTTTCTTCTCTTTTTTCTACATCCCACTGAAATATTTTATTTATTTATTTAAGTCTTGGATAACTATGTTCTTCCTACTGTTTGTGGCTAAAACAATTTCCTCTGAAAGTTAGGAATCTTCTCTATTCTCTGAGGTTTAGATTAAGGGAAAAAAATAAATATGACTTTTACAAGCCATGCTAAATTTCTTCCCACCAGAAATAACTACAAAGCCTAAATGCAAGGAAAGTAAAAGAAAGGATAAAGGGGAGACAATGTCATTAATATGTTGACATAAGACATCCCCTGAAAAAGCCTCCAAGAGATTTAAGAAATAAAAGAACAAATCTCACTTGCTTAGAACTCTGAAGGACAGTAGAGGCTGGAGAAGGACTCCATAACACTGAATGAAAGAAAAAGAAAAATACCAGGTAGAAAAATATCCTGGACTGCCAGTTGGTTCCTTTCCGCCTCACTCACTCTGTTTGTAGCTTGGGCATTGCTCAGAGGCAGTGGCCTGTGTCTCTCCCACTGTGGACAGAGATGATAGAGACACTCAAAGCAGTGAGTTAGAAACCCACACATATCCAGGCACAAGGGAACAAGTCCACCCAGACAGAGGAGAGAGCACAAGACTGTGAAGACTGCTGCATACAAGAGGACCCTCAGGGGAAAAGAAAAAAGATAAAGATAGGCAGACACTGTGGTGGAACTGCTGGCAAGAACTGTTATGCCCTTGCTCAATCCTGTTTCTGTTGGCTAGATTGCCCACAAGCAAAATAGACTTTTCTGAAATGACCCACCTTTCTGGATACTCCCCATATGGCTCCCAGAAGCAGGTTAAAATTAAAGAGGAAGAAATTGGAGGCAGAAAAGCCTCACAGAAAAAGAAAAGGGGGTTAAACTAAACCTCTATATTATAGGATGGGTCCCAAAGTACTGACTGAGGGAGATAATTTAAACAAATTATAAGAACTGAGGAGACAATTCAGCACAAAACCAAACAGAACAGACCAAGAGTCTCAAAGAAGGAACAGAGGAAAGCAAGTTTTCTACTGGAGGTGAAACAATTGCACAAAAAGTGCAATCCTAAAAATTGTATCACAAATCCAGGACAAGAATCAAATGAAGAAGAGCTGAGAAAATCTGAATAGTTAAACATGGGCTACTCTAAACATCTAGAATAAGTTGTGCCAAGCATCAATAAATGCTTTAACACAAAGCCAATCTCCCTAGATAAGAAAGAGAAATGAGCCATCAGCATCAACTCTTCTAGATAACCAGATGCCAAGATATCAGCAAAAAATTACAAGCCATACCAAGAAGCAGGAAGATATAGCTGATGTAGGGATAGATAAATAGGAAACAAATGAAAACTTCAGAGGAGACTTGAAATTTGGAAAAACTAACCAAAGATTTTCAAACAAATATGCTAAATCAATTCAAAGAAATGAAGGGAAATATCTATGAGTAGCTAAAGGATATAAAGATACAATATGTGAGCATAAAGAATAATTTGAAAGTATAAAAAGAGACATATCAATCAACTAGTTCTATATCCCATCCATATTTTCAACAACCTCTTCCAACATGAAAAAGTTAGAATGGGCATAGCTCAAAAACCTCTAAGGAGTGAGAGAAAGTTCAAAAGAGATGGTAGAGTTATACAAAGAAGGTAGGGTTTAACAAATCAGTATGAGTGCTGAAGCATCATATGGATTTTTAGTTTCCCTTGTCTTGGAGCAGCTAGTTGCAAAAACTTAAAATTGTGGAATTGTAACCCATACCAAACCTGAAATCTGACTGATTGTACACATTGGATGATTACATAGTATGTGAATATATAATAAATATCAATAAAATTGCATTAAAATTTAAAAATACATACATTAGAAATTATGGGGATGAGAGTCACAACAGTAGAGATTAAAAATATACTAGAGGGAAACAGCAGATTTGAACAGACAGAAGAACGAATCAGTGAACTAGAAGCCAGAATGATTGAAATTGTTCAGTCAGAATCACAGCTAATGGAAAGAGCAGGGAAAAAATGAGCAGTGCCACAGGGATTTAAGTGACATCACAAAGTGCAGAAATATACATGCCATAGGTGTCCCAGAAGGAGAAGAGAAAGAAAAAAGGACAGAAAGAATATTTAAGGAAATAATGGCCCCAAATTTCCCAACTCATGACCTGGAAGGACAGTGAACACCAAACAGTAAATTCCAATAGGCCTACTTTGAGATATATAAACTAATGAGAATGTCAAGTGTCAAAGATAAAGTAAGAATTCTGAAAGCAGCAAGAGAAAAGTGATTCATCATATATAATGGCTCCAAAGTTGGACTAAGTGCCAATTTCTCATCAGAAATCATGAAGGTGAGAAGGCAGTGGTATGATAAGTTTAAGGTGCTAAAAGTACAAAACTGCCATTCAGATATTCATTATCTGGCAAAATTGTCCTTCAGAAATGAGGGAGAGTTTAAAATTTTCACAGATATACAAAGACTGGGAGACACTGTCAAAAAGAGATCTTCCCACAAGAATTACTAAAGGGAATTCTGCAGGTTGAAAGGGAAAAACAGGAGACAATACGAAGAAGTGAAGCTCATCAGCAAGTGTAACTAAAAGGGTAAATATAAAACCAAAAAGTACCGTATTCTCAAGGTACAGCTCTACTCTTTAATTCCTGTAAGAATCAGAATACAAATGAACAAGAAAAAAGCGTATTTCCTGATGTACAAAATGCAAAGTGGCAAAATGAGACAAAAATAATATAGAGGAAGCAGAGGGATATGAGATCAGAGTACATGTATGCTATTGAAGATAAGTTGGTATCTTTTCAAAGTAGTAGGTCATAGATGTCGGTTGTGTAACATAGACTCCAATGTAACCACAAAGAAAGTATTTTTTAAATACAGAAACAGAAATGAGAAAGGGATCAACTAGATACATCACAAAAGAGCAACCATACAGAAAAGATGGTGCAATAAAGAAAAAGGGAGACAAAAAAGATATGACATATAAAAACAAAAGGACAAAGTGGTTGACATAATTATTGCCTTCACAGTAATAACTCAATGTTCATGGATTAAACTCCCCAGCCAAAAAACATAGATTGGCAGAATGGATAAAAAATCATGATCCAACTATATGTTGTTTACAAGAGATTCACCTTAGACCAAAAGACACAAATAGGTTGAAAGTGGAAAGATAGAAAAAGATATATTCCATTCAAATATTAACCAGAAGAGAGTTGAGGCAATTATACTGATATCAGACAAAATATACTTTAAGACAAAAGCTGATATAAAAAACAAAGAATGACACTATATATTAACAAAAGGGACAATGAACCAAGAAGAAATAACAATCATAAATATTTATTCACCTAACCATGCTTCCCCCAAATACATGAGGTAGAGTGACAAAATAGAAGGGAGAAATAGACAACTCTACGTTAATAATTCAAGATATTCATATACAACTCTCATCAATAGTTAGAACACCTAGACAGAACATCAATAAGGAAACAAAAAACTTGAATAACAGGCTAAATGGACTAGAACTAATGGATATAGAGAGAGAACATTGCATCCAGATATAGAAGGATATACAATTCTTCTAAAGTGCATATTGATCATTTTCCAATATATGTTGAATCACAAAACACATCTCAAAAAATTTAGAAAGATTGAAATGATAAAAAGCATCTTTTTTGATGATAATGGAATGAAGCTCAAAATCAAAAACAGGCAGAGAACTGGAAATCCACAAGTATATGCAAGTTAAATAATACTCTCAAACAATCAGTGAGTCAAAGAAGAAATTGGAGGATAAATCAGTAAATATCTTGAAATGAGTGAAAAAGAGAATCAAAAGAAATTTATGAGATGCTGTGAAGGCAATGCTGAGAGGGACATTTATAAACATAAACACATTAAAAACGAATGAGCTAAAATCAAAGACTTAATTGCACATCTGTAGAAACTAGAAAAAGAACAGCAAACTAGCCCCAAAACAAGTAGAAGGAAATAAATAGCAAAATTAGATCAGAAATAAATGAAATTGAGAACAAACAAACAATAGAGAAAATTAACAAAACCAAAAGTTCATTCTTTGAAAAGAAAAATGAAATGGCAAACCCATAGCTTAGATTGGCAAAAAAGAAAAGAGAGTAGACACAAATAATTGAAATACAAGGTGGGACCTTACTGCTGACCCTACAGAAATAAAAAGGCTCATACTAAGATGGTATGAACAAGTGTATGCCAACAAATTAGTCAACCTATTAAATAGACAAATTCCTAGAAACACACAGACCTACACTGACTCTAGAAGAAATAGAAGCTCTCAATAGAAAAATTATGAGTAAAAAGATTGAATCAGTCATCAAAAATCTCTCAGCAAAGGTGGTTACTCATACAAATATAAGAAAGTTTTTACACAAACTCTAACAAATGTACATCACTATTACAAGGAGTTAATAATAGGGTGATATATGGAAAAATAGAAATTAATGCAAACTAAGGCCTAGAGTTAACAGTAACATAATTAATTATAACAAAACAACTACACCAAAGGTAAATGTCAATAATGGGGGATATAAGAGATATGGGATTTATTTTTTGGAAAAAAGTGAGAATATTCTCATATTGACTATGGTGGTAAATGCATAACTATGTGATGTTATCAAGAGCCACTTAGGATGGATTGTAGGGTGTGTGGATAAAATTGTTTAAATTTTTAAAAAATCTTCCAATTCAGAAAAGCCTGGGATCAGATGGCTCCACATGTGAATTCAACCAATCATTCCAAGAAGAATTCATATCAATCCGGCTCTAACTCTTCTAAACATTTGAACAAGAGGGAACACTACCTAACTCATTCTATGAGGACAAGGTCACTGTAATACTGAAGTCAAATAAAGGCACTAAAAGAAAAGAAAATTAAAGACCATTTTTTTTATGAATATAGATGCAAAAATCCTCAACAAAATGCTTGCAAATTGAGTCCAACAGCACATTCAAGAATTATATACCATGATCAAGTGGATTTTATCCTAGGTATGCAACGGTTCTTTGATATCATTAATTAATGTAACACATCACATTAATAAAAGAAAGGGGAAAAACAGCATATGATCATGCTACCACCACCACCACCCATTACCAGAGCATTTTCATCATCCAAAATAGACCCTTTGTAAATTTTGAGACTTAACTCCTTATTCCTTATGCCCATCCCAGTCCTTGGTATCCTATATTCTATATTCTAACGCTATGAGTTTGCATATTATAACTAGTTCATAGCAATGAGATCATGCAATATTTGTCCTTTTGCTTTTTACTTTTTTTCACTCAACATAATGTCCTCAAGGTTAACTTATTTTGTCACATGCATCAGGACTTCATTCCTTTTTGTGACTGAATAATATTCCATCACATGTGTATACCACATTTTGTTAATCAATTCATCGGCTGATGTGCATTTGTGTTGTTTCCATATTTGGGAATTGTGAATAATGCCACTACTAATATTTGTGTACAATATTATCTTGGCTTTCATTTCTGCTGAATATATTCCTAGTAGTGGGATTGTCAGATCATATGGTAATTTTGTATTTAGCTTCCTGAGAAACTGCCAAATTGTTATCTACAGTGGCTGGACCATTTTACATTCCCACCAACAGTGAATGAGTATTCCTATTTCTCCACATCCTGCCACACACTTGTAGTGTTCTGTTTTTTAAATAGTGACCATTCTAGTGGTTGTGAAATAAAATCTCATCATGGTTTCAACTTACATTTCCCTAATAGCTAGTGATGTTAAACCTCTTTTCATGTCTTTTTAGCCATTTGTATTTCCTCTTTGGAAAAATGTCTATTCAAGTCTTTTGCCCATTTCATTTTGAATTGGGTTGTTTATCTTTTTATTTTTGAGTTGTAGGATTTCTTTATATATTCTACATGTTAAACCATTTTAGGATATGTGGTTTCCAAATATTTTCTCCCTTTGTATAGGCTGTGCTTTTCCTTTTGTGACAATATCCTCTGAGGCACAAAATGTTTTAATTTTGAAGAGGTCCTATTCATCTATTTTTTTTTTTCTTTCATTACTTGTGCTTTGGATGTAAAGTCTAAGAAACCACTGCCTACCACAAATCTTGAAGATGCTCACCTACATTTTCTTGTTGGAGTTTTATAGTACTTCCTCTTTTTTTTCAGCAAACATTCTTTTTTTAATTTTTTAAAAAATATAACAACAAACAAGCACAAACATTCTTAACATATGATCATTCCGTACTACATATATAATCAGTAATTCACAATATCATCACATAGTTGCATTTCCATTCTCATGATCATTTCTTAGAACATTTGCATCAATTCAGAAAAAGAAATAAAAAGAAAACAGAAAAAAATTCATACATACCATCCCCCTTACATTGATCACTAACATTTCAATCTACTAAATATATTTTAACATTTGTTCCCCCATTGTTTATTTTTACTCCATATGTTTTACTCATCTGTTGATAAGATAGATAAAAGGAGCATCAGACACAAGGTTTTCACACTCACATAGTCACATTGTGAAAGTTATATCATATAATCATCTTCAAGAAACATGGCTACTGGAACACAGCTCTACATTTTCAGGTAGTTCCCTCCAGCTTCTCCATTACATCTTGACTAACAAGGTGATATCTATTTAATGTGTAAGAATAACCTCCAGGATAATCTCTCGACTCTGTTTGGAATCTCTCAGCCATTGACATTTTATTTTGTCTCATTTCACTCTTCCCCCTTTTGGTCGAGAAAGTTTTCTCAGTCTCTTGATGCTGAGTCCCAGCTCATTCTAGGATTTCTGTTCCACATTGCCAGGAAGGTCCACACCCCTGGGAGTCATGTCCCATGTAGACAGGGGGAGGGTGATGAGTTTGCTGTGTTGGCTGGAGAGAGTGAGAGGCCACATCTGAGCAACAAAAGAGGTTCTCTTGGTGGTCACTCTTAGGCCTAATTTTAAGTAGGCTTGACCTATCCTTTGTGGGGTTAAGTTTCATATGAACAGACCCCAAGATTGGGGACTCAGCCTATTGCTTTGGTTGTCCCCACTGTTTGTGAGAATATCAAGAATTCTCCACTTGGGGGAGTTGAATTTCCCCCTTTTTCACCATTCCCTCAAGGGGACTTTGCAAATACTTTTTTACTCTCTGTTCAAATAACTCTGGGGTTTACTGGGGCATCACTCTGGACAAACCCACAAAATCTTATGCCCTACTCAAGGCTCCATGTACTTCTGGTGTTCAATTAAGCTGTCCACATAAGTTATATTAGGAATTGCACTAGTCAAAATATAAATTTTGTACCAAATAAACATTTTTTGCTTTAGTCTCACAAATAAATTAAAATTTTAAAATATTAATTACCATCTATTTTCAACACCCTGAAGTAATGACATTCCTTTGTTCCTCCTCATGCAAAAACATTTTTAAATTTGTATAGTACTTATTCTTATATTTAGGTCTTTGATCTGTTAAGAGTTAATTATTTTTTTTTAACCTTTCTTTTTTTTTTTAATTTGCATATGGGCAGGAAGCACCAGGGATCGAACTCCAGACCTCCAGCACGGCAGGTCGGAGCTCTGCCTGCTGAGCCACGGCAGCCGCCCAAGAGTTAATTTTTGTAGATGGTGTGAGATAAGATTCTTCTTTCATTCTTTTGCATATAGATATCTAGTTCTCCCAGCACCATTTGTAGAAGAGATGCCTCTTTCCCAGTTAGGTGGACTTGGCAGTTTTGTCAAAAATCAATTGACTGTAGATATTTCTGAACTCTCAATTCAGTTCCATTGGTCAATATGACCAATCCTTTTATGACCACTGTAACTTTGTAATATGCTTTAATGTCAGGAAATGTGAATTCTTCATGTTTGTTATTGTTTGTCAGGAGGTTTTTGACTACTTGGGGCTAACCACCCTTCAAAATAAATTTTGATAATTTGCTTTTCCAATTTTGCAAAGTAGGCTGTTGGAATTTTGATTGGGATTGCCTTGAATCTGTAAATCATTTGGGATAAAATTGATATCTTAATGATATTTAGTCTTCCAATCCATGAACAGGGAATGTCCTTCCATTTATTTAGGTAAATATAAATGACCATCTTTGTCCCTTATAATTGCTTTTGGCTTAAAGTCTATTTTATCTGATATTAGTATAATTACCCCAGTTTTCCTTTGGTTATTGCTTGCATGGTAAAAATTTTCCCATACTTTCACTTTCAACCAACTTAGTTTTTTATTTTAAGATGAGTCTCTTTTAGAGAGCATACAGTAGGGTCATGCATTTTTAAAATCTATTCCGCCAATCTCTGCCTCTTGAATGGAGACTTTAATCCATTTGCATTTGGAGTCACTTCTGACAATGTAGAACTTTCTTCTGTCATTTTGCTGTCTGGTTTTTGTAAGTCTTAAACCTGTTTTTTGAACTTCAATTCTCCTATTAATGCCTACTTTCATATTTATTTGATTTTTTGTATTGTACCACATTGAGCCCATTCTCATTTCTATCTGGATATATTTTTCACATATTTGTCTTGTGGTTACCATTGGATTAACATTTAACATACTAAATACCTAATAACCATGTTTGATTTGATACCAACTTGACTTTGGTAGCTTATGAATGCACTTTTCCTACACCCTCATCCCCACTTTTTTTTTTGTATTTGTTACAAATTACATCTTTGTACATTGTATGTCCAAAACTATAGATTTATCATTGCTTTTTATGTATTTACATTTTAGCATTTTAGCACTTTTAGGAAGTAAGAAGTGACATTACATACCAAAAAATATAATGCAATAATACTGCCACTTATAATTATCATATGGCTATCTCTACTGGAGGGCCTCGCTCCTTTATGCTGCTTTGAATGACTGTCTAGTGTCTTTTCTTCCAGTCAGAGGAACTCTGTTTTAGTGTTGTTTGTAGGGCAGGTCTAGTATTGATTAACTCTATCAGCTTTTGTTTATCTGGGAATGTCTTAACTTCTCTCTCATTTTTGAAATAAAGTCTTGCCTGGTTGGCAACTGTTGCCTTTCAGTGCTTTAAGTATTTCAATCCACTGTCTTCTTGCTTCCATAGCTTCTGATGAAAAATCAGGCCTTCATCTAATTAGGACTCCCTGGTATATAACATGGTGCTTTTCTCTTGCAGCTTTCAGAAATTTCTTCCTGTCTTTTGCATTTAACAGTTTGATCAGTATGTGATGCACATATTTTTATTCAAGTTTGTCTTGTTTGGAATTCTCTCAGCTTCTTGAAAGTGTATATTCATGTCTTTTGCTACATTTGAGAAGTTTTCTATCATTATTTCTTTGATTATTCCTTCTTCTACTGCTTTCTCTCTTTCATCTCTTTCTGGGACTCCTGTAATGACTATATTGGTATTCTTGATTATGTTCCAGAAGTTTCTTATATTTTTTTCTCTTTTCATAATTCTTTTTTCATTCTTCTTCTTATCCTGACTCACATCAATTGTCTTGTCTTTAAGTGCACTTCTTTCTTCTGCCAGCTCCAATCTTCTGTTGAAACTTCCCTGGGAATTTTTCATTTCACTTACTTTGGTCTTCAATTCCAGTTGTTATGTTTAGTTCCTTTAAAAAACCTCTTTCTCTTTATCGAGATTCTCTTATTGCTCATTTCTTGTTTTACTGGTATCATTTAGTTCTCTGTCTGTATTTTCCTTCATCCCCTTGAGCATATTAAGATCCTTTTTTTAAGTCTTTGACAGGTATGTCAGGAATCTACTCTTTTTTTTTGGTGCAGTTTTCTGGATTTTCATCCTTTTCTTTTGGAAGGGTCCTCATTTCCTGTTTTTTGTTCATCTTGCAATCTTTTGTTGTGCCTTGTATATTTTAATGTTAAACATTTTTAACTTGGATTTATTCCCTGAGACGTCTGTTTCTTGGGTTTGCACCCAGAAGTGATACGACAAGAGAATTTCTTGAGTGACAACCCCCTCCTTTCAGGAAGATTTGCTGAAGATGGATGCAAAGTGCTGGGCTCTCCCTGTCTTTTCAGGACATTGTCTTGCCATGGGCTTGTGCTTGCTAGTGGCCTTGGAAATCTCCCTATTTACAGGAGTTTGAATGTTCTCTCTAGCTACCAGAAGACAGAGTGTCTCCCTCTCCTTGGTATTCCATGGCAGGATTTAAAGCTGGGAAGACTTTGCCCCAGGCCATGGACCTCAGCTATTTCTTATGCTGCTTTCCTTGTTTCAAGCTGTTTTTGCCTGGGGGTGGGAGGCAATTTTTGAGAGGTGGGGACACAGCCCTGGGGAAGGATTGAAGGAAGGGTTATGAAGAGCACTGGAAGCTTCTTCCATGGCTCTCCAAAGCTGCTCTTTCATGACCCGCCCAGCAAATGCAGACCTTCAACTCCCTACATAGTGCTGAGAAGCCTACCATCTTTAAATCTCCTCTGCTGCCTTTGTCTGGGGTAGGTTGGAACAACAGGCCATCCTTAGAGGCCCAGGCCTCCAAAAGCCATGATCAGCTATCGACCCAGGCCCACCCCAGATCTTGGCAAAGCGGATTTTTTTTTTTTTTTTTTTGCATGGGCAGGCACTGGGAATCAAACCTGGGTCTCCTGCACAGCAAGAGAGAATTCTGCCACTGAGCCACCATTGCCCACCCGCAAAGTGGATTTTGATGTCCCTTTTGGGCACTAGCAAGCTACTGCAAGGGCTGGACCCCACTGCTGCCTGCTGCGAGTGTCGGGGATGGGGGCTGGGAACCACTGTGCAAAGGGAACGATACACTGGTATTTCGTGTCATTTACCAGTCTCTTCTTCCCACTCATTCGTGGATGTTGTACAGTGCTCTACTGAACTCTGGAATTTCAAAATAATTGATTCTGACAGTTCCTGCCTACTTAAAAGTTGTTCTGGTGGAAGGACTGAGTCCCGGAGCTCCCTAGGCAGTCATCTTCCCCCAGGAAATAAGAATTTCTATTTGCCTTTCTTATGTTACAAAAATTATTTGAAGAAACAAATGAGGTGTACCTATGCACTATTAGTCAAGGACTGTTAGAATTTAGTTTGTAATACAGAGAGGAAAGAGAGTGTAAGCTCATTGATATCTTCCCCTACTTATTACATTTAAATTATGAATTAGAAAACAATCATGGCATGGTCGGTGGGACCTAATGTACACAATCAGACATGGAAAAAAGACTGAGAATTCAAATGTGAGACAAACCCTACATGAGTCCATGTAACTTGGTTCACCAAACCCAGCCCCATTTTAATTTTAGATGAAAATCCCCTGAGCAATTTCTAAAATGATCAGGGGCTTTCTTTGGTCAGCTTATCAGATAAATGTCTGAGCCTAGGCAGAATGACAAAGCATTACTTTTCTAGCATTTAGTACTTCATTAACTACCATTTAGGGGAAGAGATAAAACAATAGAAACTTGCCCAGAAATCTGACTTTGTGTCTGGGATTTCTTGCTATAATCTTATAGGCTTTTATTGAAAAACTGAATAATTTTCATGGAAGATTTTATTTCCATATTTCCTAGCAATATATATATATATATATATATATTTCATTTTAATAGCATACATCATTATAAAATTCCTGGAGGAATCCTTTTAAATTGCTATGAGGGTCTTATATTTAGCCAGACCACCTCAGAGTGGCTATTCTATTCAGAAATAACTGGCCTGCTGAAAGGTTTTATTTAACCAAAGAAAGTAATCTGAGAGTAGAAAAATAGCCTGAGTTGGGATGTCGTTTTCCCTTGTGCTGTTGTGAAAATGGAGAGCCTCTTATACTACCAGTTACCATCATCAAATTACGCCTTGACTCTATTTCAATATTGAAGTTTAGAGTTCAAAGGAAAACAGATTAGGAACCAAACAAGAAAGGAAAATTTTGTAATTTCTTTTGTGCTATTTCCTACAGTTTACTAGGTCTATATTTAATAGTGCTTAAAGAATATTTAGTATGACTACAAGCCTTTCTGTGGCTAGAAATTATATACAGCAGCAGACCAGAATTACATACTTTGTAATACATATTATATCTGAATGTCTGCAAACAGGAGTGTAGATGACTTACTACTGTGGACAATGAGGCTTGAAGAGCCAAAGTATTGTTCAACTGCCTGGAGTAAAACAAAACAAAATAATCAGTCTGAGTAAATGTGGATACTGGTTTTTCTAAGCTTTTATTCCCATTAAAAACTATATTTTCCCATTTTTACTTTTATATTATTTTTTGTTGTTTGTCTCCATCTATCCATTTATAGCTTTTATACATGACCACAAAATGACATTCTTTTTTGTCAATTTAGCAATTTCGGTTTTTATCATGAATGATTGCTATATAATTGATCAAGCAAACAGGGTAACTCTTGACCTTCCACCCACATGGATGTAGTCTTGTTTTCTTTGTCTACTTATACAGTAGGATAAAATATTAACAAATGGACACTTCAGATCTATTTTTAGACATGAGTCATGCATAAAAAAAGAAGTATAATTATTATAAAATTTTAAAAACTGATTAAAATAAGATTCATAATACAATTGATATAATTATGCGTATAAACATATATGGAAGAAATCACCAAAATAATTAATGGTCATCTTCCCTGGTGGTGCAACTATGGACTATTTATGGTCTCTGGTAGTTTCCAAATGTTCTATAATAAATATGTATTACTTTTAAAATGCGTAAAAGGAGTTGATTTTACAAGAGTAGCTTGCAAGCTTCTTCAGGGTGAAAACCACTTCCGTTCATCTTTGAATTCGTCATAGTGCAATTTAATTGAAAGAAGTGTTTCATTATTGTAAAAGCCACTTGATTACAGCACTGCATTTACTGCAAATAAACAAGCAATTAAAAAAAAACCTTACAAAGTGAGGTGACTGCTTATTAACAACTAAAAAATCCCCTTTGTGTTGTTCCCCCTTTCATTATTCTGTCTTTAACAATTCTCCCTTTTAATAAAATGATGGGCTTTATACCCATAGAATTAATTTCAGGATTAGAAGGGACCTTAAATATTGTTTATTCCAGCATCATCCAGAGTTTTCCAACTAAACCTGAAATCCTCCATCAGTGGGGAAATCATTACTTTCCAAAGTCAGATCATCCTTGCAACTTCAGGCAAGGTTAATCACAAAACTCTGTTTTGTCTATTTGCATATATTTAAAATTCTTTTTCTAACAGAGAATAAAGATGCCTGGAATGGATTTAGTTTCATTTTTAATAACACTCTACTTCAATATACCAAACCTGCTGACGGGCGGCAAATACCATGTAGGAGATTCCAAACTGTAATTTCAACTGAGGCATCTGCAAAGACTTGATTTTGTCTATTTGAAATGTATTGTCCTTCTGTAGCACTTGCTTTTCCTACCGATGTCTAAGAGGCTGTAATTCTCCACTTTACAGTAACAAAATCACTCCCATTATTTAATTTATAAATGAAAAAGAAATAAACTCAGCTACAAGTAGAAAAGGTAGCTGCTTTGGGGGCAGTTCGCAGTTTGTTATTCTCTGAGAAAAGGAATTGGAGCCAGGAGGGAGTATCACCCAGGGAGCAGTCTGCTAAGCAGCACTAATCCAGGCTCTGTTTTTCCTTCTCCCCAAGCCTCAGAGCCTTTCATTGAGCTTCTTAGTTCAGTGGTCCTAATGGGCTGAGAATCACTAGTCTGCTGTCTTACGGGATTTTTAGAGCACAATTAACAAGAAAAGAGGCTATGGCTCACAATAAAAATCTGAAGCTCCCCCACCTCTGTAGATACCTAATTTAACACACAGGACTCTTAATTACCTCCATTTGGGTAAGAACGGTAAAGTTGCCACTGGAAATCTCTTGTAGTAGGATTTGTTTGTAAAGTGTTGCAGCAAGCAGAGGTCTTTAAGTTCTACCCAGAATGGAAAAATTCCCCTTTAATTAGAACCCAGTCTCCACCTACTTTAAAAATCTTTCTTTCAATGCCTTTTCAATGTTTTCAGAAACACTCGCAACACTTCTTTTTAATATTCTTGGCTAAGAGTACAATGAATCTAACCCCTTCCCTTGCACATGCACCCCAAATTTTGTTTTAGGAAAAAAATTCTTTAATGAAACAACTGCCTGGGCTGGGACAGGCAATTCTGGGGCTGTGAGAGTCCAAAGCATATTCAAGATTTCCCATTAATGAAAATACACAGACGAATGCAGATGTTAAGCACAGAGGCAGAATTTGTTCAAAATATTCCTTGGGTTCATGTAGTTTCTTTTCATCTCAGAAGTCCTCATATTTTAGAATTTATTTTCTTGTAAAATGAAAGGTTTGTCCCAAGTTCCTTAAGGAATTTTGTCCATAGTAAATTATCAATCAACTCTTTGGCTAAACTAAGTACTCTACTCTAGATTTGGAGAATCCTGGCAGATATCTCGCATGCTTATGTATATTTTTTTTTTCAAAAGAAGAAGAAAAGTAAAAGCAAAATTCTAGGAGTATTTGTGGATGGACAATACCGAAAGCAAGGTTGCAAGACCAAATGTCACATAGGTCAAATGTAAGCAAATCAACTCGGGAACTCACATTCCTCCTCCAATGCTGTGACTGAATCATTGAATTTCATATACCTTGATTCCACAAGGCTTGGTTGGAGACCGAGAATATTCTCAGCACATTGCTAGCCGCACCCACCCCCTCGCACCCCCCTAGTGAATGAAAGAGTCAATTGGGTCCCCATGGCTGTTTGGAGAGAAAATTGGTTTCTTTTCTGTCCTGACTCTGGTTTTTATGTCTCAGCTGAATACATTTTTCAGGTGAGTGAAATCATTATGGACATTGCACACACAAAAAATTCAGATTTGTTTCAAATGAACAAGGTTATTTATTGATACTTCTCAGCTAGATTACCCGTCTGACTTGACACATAATACAGAATTTAATCCAGGCTTCCACCTTTTTTGGGGGAACAAGTTGCGACAAAAATTTCATCCTTTGTTAGAGAGAATGGTGTCCCCACTTAGTCTCAGATAATCATAACACAAAAGTAGTCTCTGTGTGTATTCCGGTTGGCCTGATAAACACCCAGATAAGAAGACACTGTCATGCACCCAGGGGATGCTAGAGTGGGTCTTCCACTGGGCCAATGGGTGCTTCCACACTCATTGCCATGAATATAATAGAATTGCCCAGAGGTCCTTGGCACCTCCCCAGGAAGCCTCTGCCCTTAGCAGCTGTGCAGGTGACCAGGCATGGGAAGTCCCTCTAAACCAGACTAGGACAGCAGGGAGCAGAGGATTACCAGGACAAGGTATGCATCCAAGTCAGTGAAGGGAAGAGTAGCTTCTATTTCTTTTGCACAAAAGGACATTCTGCCCCCAATCTCCTGGCCTCAAAAACAAATTCATCTGCTTGTTCTCTCTTCTCTTAAAATGCTTAAGGAGTAAAGCATCTTCTTCAATACAGTGGGTGTGATTAGGACTTTTTTAAAAAATAGTAATTTTTTACAAGCCTATCAGGAGAATAGATTCAAATACTTATCTCCTTGAACATATCCACTGTATGCTATAATAAAATGAGACTGATTTCCTTGAATTAGTTCTTTATGATTAGTTCCAAAAGTAACAGAAAAAGAGTGGTTTCAATAGTCATCAGAATAATTGCATTAAGATCAAATAATTGATCCTTTCTCTCTATGGATCTCTATGTCTCCAGATACTATGCTAGGCTCTTTAGAGATTTTTCCCATCTTCCCAAGATTTCTTCAAGGTAAGTGTAGTTACCCCCTTTATAGAGATTATTTAGGAACTATAATACCTAAGCTTAAGCAGTGACTCACTGAGGATAAGGAAGGAAACAAAGTGTATAAGAAGGCCCTCATTTGCTGTGTGTTCTTCTGATGCCATCCATATAGACATACCAGGAAGAATCAAGGTTATAAAATGGAAGGCTGGAGAAAGCATGGAGATTTCCCAGCAAAGGGGCCAATGGGGATGGGGAGGCAGAGCTCAGGA
>PVIY010038298.1:0-24010 GCA_004026745.1 Myrmecophaga tridactyla | reverse complement strand
CCCATCAATTTTATTGATTTTCTCAAAGAACCAACTTTTGGTTTAATGATTCTTTTCATTGTTCTTTTGTTCTCCCATTCATTTATCTCTGCTTTAATCTTTGTTATTTTTCATCTCCTATTTGCTTTGGTGTTAGTTTGCTGCTCTTTCTCAAGTTCCTCCAGGTTTGCTGTTAAGTCCTCGATTTTTGCTCTGTTTTGTTTTTTAAGATAGGCATTTAAGGCAATAAATTTACCTCTCAGCACAGCCTTTGCCACATCCCACAAGTTCTGATAAGTTAAATTCTCATTTTCATTGATCTCCAGATGCCTACTGATTTCTCTAACAATTTCTTCTTTGACCCACTGGTTGTTTAAGAGTGTGTTATTTAATCTCCATATATTTGTGAATGTTCTCATTCTTTGGTGGTTATTGAGATCCAGCTTCATCCCATTGTGAACAGAGAAAGTACTTTGAATAATTTCAATATCTGTATATTTATAAAAACCTGTTTTGTGCCCCAGCATATGATCTATCCTGCAGAATGTTCCATGAGCACTAGAGAGGAATGCATAACCTTGTGCTTTGAGGTACAATGACCTACATATGTCTGTTAGGTCTAATTCGTTTATCAAATTATTTCACTTCTCTATTTCCTTGTTAATCTTCTGTCTGTTTGTTCTCCTATAGAAGAGAGTGGTGTATTGAAGTCTCCTACTATTATTGTTGAAATATCTATCACTCCCTTTAGTTTTGCCAATGTCTGTGTCATGTACTTTGGAGCTCCTTGATTTGGAACACAAACATTTATAATTGTTATATCTTCTTGGACATCTGACCCTTGAATTAGTATATAGTGTCCTTCTTTGTCTCTCATGATGTCTTTGCATTTAAAGTCTACTTTGTCCTATATTGGCATAGCTACTCCTGCTTTCTTTTGGTTACAACTTGAGTGGAAAATCTTTTTCCATCCTTTCACTTTCAATCTATTTGTATCCTTGTGTCTAAGATGAGTCTTTTGTAAGCAGCATATAGCTGGATTATGTTTCCTAATCCATTCTGCCAATCTGTATCTTTTAACTGGTAAGTTTAGTCCATTAACATTCAAAGTTATTACTGAAAAGACATTTCTTGATTCCACCATCTTATCTTTTTATTTGTCAGATCTATATATTCTTTTCCCTCTTTCTCTTTGTGTTCTTTAAATTACCCTTAGTGGTACTCTTCAATTCTGTGCCCTCCTCCAGACCCCCCTCTCCTGTCTGTTTTTTCAGCCAGCAGAAAACCTTTAGTATTTCTTGTAGGGCTGGTCTCTTGTTGACAAATTCTTTCAGGACTTTTTTGTCTGTGAAAACTTTAATATCTCCCTCAATTTTGAAGCACAATTTGGCTGGGTACAGAATTCTTGGCTGGAAATGTTTCTCTTTCAGGATCTTCAATATATCATACCACTGCCTTCTCGCCTCCAGAGTGCTAATTGAGTAGTCTGAATTCAATCTTATTTGATTTCCCTTGTGTGTAGTAGATTGCTTTTTTCCCCGCCACTTTCAGGATTTTCTGCTTCTCTTCAACATTTGACAGACTGATTAGTATGTGCCTTGGGGAAGGCCTATCTGGATCTATTCTGTTTGGAGTTCATTGGGCTTCTTTGCCTTGTACATTTATGTCATTTATAAGGGTTCAGAAGTTTTCCCCCATTATATCCTCAACTACTCTTCCTAGCCCTGCACTCCTCTATTCTCCTTCTGGGACACCAATGATTCTTATATTTCTGTGCATTGTTTTGTCTATCATTTCCCTGAGTTCCCATTCAGTCTTTTTTTCATTTGCTGTTTTGAGTCTTCTAAGTCAATTATCCTATCCTCTATATCACTTATTCTTTCTTCTGTCTCTTCAAATCTGGTGTTTTGTGCCTCTAGTATGTTTTTTGTTGGTCAACAGAGTCTTTAATCTCTGTGATTTCCACTATTTTTCTATTTATTCTTTCAAATTCCTCTTTGTGCTCTTCTACTGTCTTCTTGATCTCTTTTATGTCAATTGCTATCCCACTTATTTTATTAAGTAGTGTTGTATGAACATCTTTGATTAATTGTTCCAATGTCTGTGTCTCCTCTGGTGTTTTAATTTGGTCATTAGGCAGGGCTATGTCTGTCTGCATTGTGATATGCTTAGTGATCTTCTGCTGTCTTCATTGCATGTAAATATCTTGATTGATTTACTTTGGGAGCTGATTTCTTTCAGTAATCTAAGGCCTTGTGTTTGTGGGCTGGTTGTACAGCAGGGAGCAGGGAATGGGGTGGAGCACTCCATAAGGTAATTTGTTTCAGGGCAGGTTTGGGCACAGTTTGAGGATGTTATGCTGATGCTTGTGAATGTTTGGCACCCAATGGCCAGGGAGGATGTAGCTCTGTGGGTGCCCCGGTCTGGGGGGCATAACCCTGGTGTGCACTGGTCTAACGCATGAGGCCCTTTGTACACATGCATAGAGCTATGGCAGCAGTCAGTGTTATGCCTTCATGGACTGGGGGCAGATGTGACCCAGCTACGCAGGTCATCACTTTCTCAGAGCTGGGAAATGAGGGTGAGGCCTGTGTGCATGTGTGGTTCTAGGACTGCTGTAAAATGTGGTTTCCAGAGCTGAATTATGTAATTTGGGGCCCATGGGGATGCATGGGCCTGGGAGTGCTGTAAAGGGATGTGCTGAGCTCATGGAGGGAGGGGTGAGGTTGTGTGACACTGTGGGCAGTGTTTGGGGGTAGCCTAGGTATGGAGGTTATTGCCTGCAACATTTATGCACTGGCAACAGCCTGCAGGGAACAGAGAGCAGGAGGTAATGCTCATGAGGGGTGCAGGAGAGGTGGGTTGGGCTGTTCTTGGGGTGGAGGTATGGGGCAGGTACATGCACTGGAGCTGGTGGTGTGGGTTCCTGGAGCATTGGGAATGGGCATGGGTGATGGGTTTTGGGTTCATGGGGTGTGGCATGAGTTACTGGTCATGAGGCTGCACTGGTGAGGGTAGCACACCCAAGGAACATGACCTGGCTTACTTCCTAGCCCCCAGCTTCCATTTGTGCACTCCCACAGACTTTGTACCTCCCTGCCAGGCTCCAGTTTTCTGCCTCTCTGCAACCAGGACTGCTGCATGTGGTACAGAAAGCTCTCCCACATCAGCTGCTCTCCCTAACTGCTGCTTCAGTTGCCCTCCTGTACTTTCTCTAACTTTTCAGTGGAGCAGGGCTAGTCTCAAGCTACTGTAGTTAACCATATTTCCAGAAGTCTCAATATACTTTTATTAACCCTCTTAATAAACTGGACTGCCCCTTAAGAGTGTTTAATTCATCTTTTTATTATGTAAGGTGCCTTGAACATAGTAGATACTCTAAAGCCATATTTTTCAGAACCCTGATTTCATGGAAACAGATAAAGTCTCATATAGTATCAATCCCATTTCTAGTGGGCTTTGGGATGCACTTTCTGATTTCTTGGTAGCTTATGTCCCTTGGGCCAATATGAAAATGAATTTTTTATTCCCAAGCAAACATTAATTGATGGCAGAAGAAGGCATCATAGACACATGTTGTGTGGCAGAGGGAAACCAGTTTGGAATTTTAGTTTGTCACTTGTGATCCACAAAGTAGACAGTCAAGCAGATAATTAAGAGTTAGTAATATATAGCCATTACTCACAATTAGAAGCTGTTTAGGCAGTTTCTTTCCTTTACTGGGCATAGGAAGAAGACTGGAAAGATAGACACTATAATGCTGAGGGTGATTATCATTTTCTAGTGAAATTATGATTTTTGCTTTCCTCTTTATCCTTTTATAAAATTTGTAAATTGCAGAATGTGTTATTTGTTAATCAGAAAACAAGTAATGAATGCTGTTTTAAATACATTCAGTTCATTTTTTTTGTCAGGAATAGAATTTACATTTATTGAATGCCTATTATATATTGAGCACTACACTAAGCACTTTATAAATGTTATCTCACTTAATCCTTGGTGAGATCTTATTCAGCCAATTTTATGAATGATGTACTGGAGTTCCAGAGAGCCAAAGTGACTTTCCTCCAGATTATATAGGCAGAAAGTACAAGTATGAAGATTTAAACCCAGTTTTGTCTGAAGGGCTTGGTGAAAATCAGGTTGCTGGGCCTTGAGGAGTCTGGTCCCTGGCCAGAATCCTATGTGTGATTTTTCAGGCCTGATCATAGGCAATTACAAAGGCCTTACCTGACAGTCCTTACAGGCAAAATCTGCTCTCCCCACACAGACTTGATGCACAAGCCAATGAATTGCAATCTCCAAATGGGAGTTGCAGTCAAGAACTTAGACCCCCCTGGGGGGTCATGCTCTTACCCCATATCTGCATTCCTAATCAGAGGCTTTACCCATGCAGTCTGCTGAGACCTTCTTTTCAGGGAAAGGAGGAGAAGATTTGAAATCACTTTTCTCCACTCTGACTCAGTACTCTTCTACTCCTAACCATCATCTCCTTCTCCCTCTCCCAATGCTCCTGGGTTCATAAAACTGCAAACTGCAGGTGCTTTTTCTTCAGGGTTCCTTCGGTGATCAGGCATAACCCTATAACCTTATGTCTGTTTAATCCTTCTGACCTTTATCCAGTGGCACCATTCCATGGGGGAAATTGAACAAGGGAGAGCAGGTGCTGTTCTGGGGATAATGTGTCACCAAAATGTGCAAGCTGGCAAGCCAATGAAGAGAATCTACTAGGAAGATAAAGTCATTATCTTTTGTAACCTAATGTTGGAAGTGACATCCTATGACTCTTGTCAAATTCTGTTAATCAGAAGCTAGTCTCTAGGTCCAGCTCACATTCAAGGGGAAAGGATTACACAAAAACAGGGATCTTTAGGTATCATCTTAGAAGTCTATCTACAATACAGTCTTATCTATACTCCTTAGAGATTCTATCCCAGAAAAAGCCCTAACAAGGAAGCTCTTCTCATTATTGTCCTTGATCAATCCAGGCTGGCCACTGATTTGGATTAGGCCACTCAGAAACTAGATTGCTTGCTGCAATCTAGGGAGCCAAGCTGGCAGATTAATGCTCATTTTCATATTCTTCCTTGCTAACAGACCTAGGATTTTATTCAGATCAACATGTGACTAGCTCACTTCCTCTGCCCCTTTTGCTGCTTGGGATGGCTATAAGATACAGTTCTGGCCAATGAAATGTAAGGGAAAATCTGATGGGCACTTCTGGCAATGCTTTGCTTTCCTGTTTAAAAGAGGCAAAGACAGCTAGCACCTTTTTTCTATTTCCTCCTTTTTCCCAGCTATGAACATGGATATGATGGCTAAAGTCAAAGCAGCCATCCTGTAACCATGTGGGAAAATTCACAGAAATATTGGCCTTGACATCATTGAGCAATTCTATTCAACACCAAGTACTCCATACATCTAGCCTTGTTAAGTGAGAAAAAAATATGAACCCTTATTTGTTTAAGCTGCTATAGTTGGATTTACTGCTTATAGCTGCTGAAAGCACTCCTACCTGATGCAGTCATATTCCCATTCTGCCTTCACAAATTTTGAAATTTAATAACCCCTCCAGGCTTTCCTATCTAGGTTGTGTAGTGTCAAGAACTATGAAGAGTCTGAATTTTACCCCGTTAGCAAACCACAAGCTAGCCTGGCACAGTTTTATGCATACTAGAAGACACTCCTGGGTCAAACACAAAGTACTTTTTACTCACAGGACAGCAACATCATGAACATCATGTTTGTGTCAGTTCCACTTGTCATTCCCACATGGGTGAAGTAGAGGAGTCCAGGTGTATACTGCACATGAAATGGGCATGTGTCATACTAAAGAACCCTGAGATTAGGAAACCTGCATCTTTAATAATGGGCAATAAGCAAACCTGCCTGACATTTGTTTTGGAGGGAAAATTACCTTTATTTTGCTGGAAAGTAAGCAAGCCTGCTCTCTGCTCTATAGAAAGATACCACATCTATCTTCCAAGTCTCTTGGCTATATCCTTGTAAAGATAGTTAGGAAGAAAAGGACCATTTGTAACTCTGCTCACAAGATGTGCATAAAGGCAAGAGACCCATTGTTTTAGTTTTCTTGCTGCCAAAGCAAATACCATGCAATGGATTGGCTTAAACAATGGAGATGTATTTGTTCATGGCATCATCAAGGCATGATGTGGTGTTATGGGGCTGGCTGCTGGTGGTCTTGGCTCCTCTCTCTCTTGACAATGCACACAGAGACCTCTCCTGGCCTCTTCCTTCTCTTCTGCATTCCATTGATGTTCAGCTTCTGGCTGCTTCCTCTGTGGCTTTCTTTCTTTTTTGTCAAATTTTATTCTGTTTATAAAGGGCTCCAGGAATAGGATTAAGACCCATCCCGAGTGAGGTGGGCCACACCTTAACAGAAGTAACCTCATCAAAGGTCCTACTTAAGTGGGTTCATATACAAAGGAATGGATTAAGTTTAAGAACATGTTTTTTCTGGGGTACATAGCTCTGAACTATCACAGCCTGCCCTCTGGTCCTCCAAATGACATGTTCTCTCCACATGCAAAATGCATCCATTCCATCACAACATCCTAAAAGTCTTAAATCACTTCAGTGACAATGCTAACTGCAATGTTTTATCAAAATGGGTTATGGTTGTGGTATGTCCTGGGAAACAATTTCCCTCTGTCTGTGGATGTGTGAAACCTACAGAATAAGTTAGCTGCTTCCAATATTCAAGGGAAGGACAGGCATAGGATATACATTCACATTCCTTTAGGGGGAAATTGGAAGGAAAACAGGAATCATGAGTCACAAACAATTCTGAAACACAGCAGGGCAAATTCCATTAGATTTCTAGATCTGAGAGTCATTTGTGGATTTACATTTTGTCCTCCAGGCCTGATAAAGTAGTATTCCCACCCCTGTCATACGCTTGCACAGTAGTAATACTCTCCCTGAACACTGGGACATAGGCCCCATCTTCTCCAAGCAACAGGATGGAGGCCAGGTTCTACAAAAATGACAGGGCTCAGGTCCACCCTCTCTGAGTATTGGGCTGGCAGCCCAGCTCTCTGCAATCACCAGAGCACAGGCCCCACCATCTGCAAGCATTGGAATGGTAGCACTCTCCCTGAACAACAGAACAGAAGGCCCACTCCCTCCAAGTGCCGGGGCAGATGACCTGCCCTATCCAAGAGCAGGGGTGCATCTATCCTTTCCATGCATATAGGAGGCTCACTTTCTCAGCCTAAGAACATATAATTGGTCCATACCTCAGCTTCCATGGTACTATTCATGAAGTCATTCTTCAAGTTGTTCCTTCTTTGCCCATGTTAGTCCAGGTTGGCAGTGGTTCCACTCACACAAATTTCACATGCACAACATGAAATTTTGTTGATTTTTCCAGAGTGATGCCCTGATGAATCCCAGAGTGATTCGATCAGTGAGTGGAAAAGTATTTGCAAAGCCCCCTTCTGGGAATGGTGAGAATGGGGAGAAATTCAACTTCCCCAAGTTGAATTCTTGATATTCTCACAAGCAGTGTGGACAACCAAAGCTATAGGCTGAGCTTCCAGTCTTGGGGTTTGTTCATATGAAACTTAACCCCAAAAAGGATAGGTCAAGTCTACTTAAAATTTAGGCCTAAGAGTCACCCCCAAGAGAGCCTCTTTTCTTGCTCAGATGTGGCCTCTCTCTCCAGCCAACACAACAAGCAATCTCACCACCCTCCCCCTGTCTACATGGGACATGACTCCCAGGGGTGTGGACCTTCCTGGCAATGTGGGACAGAGATCCTGGAGTGAGCTGAGACTCAGCATCAAGGGATTGAGAAAACCTTCTCAACCAAAAGGGGGAAGAGTGAAATGAGACAAAGTGTCAATGGCTGAGAGATTCCAAACAGAGTCAAGAGGTTATCCTGGAGGTTATTCTTACACATTAAGTAGATATCACCTTGTTATTCAAGATGTAATGGAGAGGCTGGAGGGAACTGCCTGAAAATGTAGAGCTGTGTTCCAGTAGCCATGTTTCTTGAGGATAATTGAATAATGAAATAGCTTTCACAATGTGACTGTGTAATTGTGAAAACCTTGTGTCTGATGCTCCTTTTATCTACCTTGTCAACAAAGGAGTAGGACATATGGAATTAAAATAAATAATAAGGGGAACAAATGCTAAAATAAATTTAGTTTGAAATGCTAGTGATCAATGAAAGCGAGGGGTAAGGGGTATGGTAGGTATAATCTTTTTTTTTCTTTTCTGTGTTTGTTTTATTTCTTTTTCTATTGTCTTTTTATTTCTTTTTCTGAATTAATGCAAATGTTCTAAGAAATGATAAATATGCAACTAAGTGATGATATTGTGAATTACTGATTATATATGTTGATGGTTTATTTGGTTTGTTATTTTTTTAATTAATAAATAAATTTTTATAAAGCCATTAAACAAACAAACAAAAAACCTTAAGGATCTAGATAAAAGGAAGAGCAGAATGGCTCCTCCCACCATCAGATTTACTAGCTGTGTGACCCCAATCAAAGTATATATTTACTTTCCTGAGGCTCTCTTTCCTCATTCTGAAAAGGAGGTTAAAACAATGCTCAGTTTATGAAGTTGATGTGAGTAACATGAGTAATGAATGTGATGAGCTAATACCTGGAAAAGACTTAACTTTTTAAAGCACATGGTAACTGCTTGCCAATGTTTGCTTATGGTTTGTTCTTAAATTTTTTCATTAAGGAAGTTGTGGGTTCACAGAAAAATCACATAAAAATAGAGGGTTTCCATATACCACCCTATTATTAACACCTTGTATTACAGCGGTGCATTTATTATAATTGATGAAAATACATTTATAATTGTACTATTTAAAAAAATTTCACATGCACAAAAAAAGCTTGTCCAATTTGCTTGCAGTTAACAGGGGTCCAAGTCATCAAGCAATAAAGCTTTCCACAGATCTTTCCTGCATCCTGACTTCCACTTAAAGGACTGACTCATTCCATTCTCAGTTAAGACTTCACATGGAGCCTTATTCTCCAGGGACTCAATTTCTGGAAGTTGAGTACCTGATAGAATCAGGGAAGTACCTGATAGAATCACTTCTGGCTTTAGTCTCAGAGCACACTGTATCAATAGGCTCAGAAGTTTCCAAACAATCAATTTCTGGTTTCTTTGTGTTTAAGGGTTCCTTTCTCAGCTTATCCCTTTCCTCTCCCATTTCACTATAAGCTGAAAGGGAAAAACAGGTTTTTTCCATCTACCTTGACTCCCAGTAACATAAAACAGTAAAATTGAAGTCCAGTTTTACTTACTTTCTGGACTTCAGCTCATCTTCCATACAGTTGCCAGAGACTGCAAGGCTGGAGGAGGGAAAGGAGATGGTTCTTTTTTATGATTTCTGTTCCTGTCCATATTAACTCAGGAATGGCCCTTCACTGATCAGAAGCAGATGGTTTCAGTTGCAATTGACTCCAGTTTCCAGTTTCTTCCATGCTTCCAGAATGACCAAAACCTGCCTCATCATGTGTGGTAGTTAGATTCAGTTGTCAACTTGGCCAGGTGAAGGTGCCTAGCTATATTGCTGTGGACACGAGCCAATGGCATGTGAACCTCCTCTGTTGCTGATTACATCTGCAGTTGGCTAGGAGGCATGCCTGCTGCAATGAATGATGTTTGATTTAATTGACTGCTGCTTAAATGAGAGAGCTCAATGTAGCACAGCCAAAGCAGCTCAGCATACCTCATCTCTGCACTCACATCTCAGCCCAAGCCTTTGGAGATGCAGAAAAGAATTACCCCGGGGAAAGTTGTTGGAACCCAGAGGCCTGGAGAGAAGGCCAACAGAGATCACCTTGTGCCTTCCCACATAAGAAAGAACCTCAGTTGAAAGTTAGCTGCCTTTCCTCTGAGGAACTATACATTAACTAAATAAATCCCCTTTTATTGAAAGCCAATCTGTCTCTGGTGTGTTGCATTCTGTCAGCTAGCAAACTACAACATCATGCTCACTCAGAGATCCCAACGCCAGTCAAGCAAGTGCCACCTTCTCAGAGAACAGAGTCTTACCTCCACAGGACCCCTTTAAATGTTTAAACTTTATAAATAATCCCAACCTCTTCCCTTTATTCCTCCAGCCTAAGGGATGCTAGCTGCTTGGTGCAGTTACCTCTGTCATACCTTATTGTCTCCTTTTTGCTTTTTCAGTTCTCCAATAAAATTCTTTACATTATATTCTCTATCAAATCAACTGATGGGTTTTATGTTTCTTGACTGGACTTGAGTATAGTCATTGAGATAAGGAGAAGAGGAAGGAAGAAGAGAAAATTGATAAATTTAATTTTGGACATGTTGAGTGTGAGATGTCTATAGGACATCCAAGTGGAGATGGGCAGCAAGCAGTTGGATATATGAGGCTCATGCTTAGAGAGCTCTAGGCTAGAGATATAGATTTAGGGGTCATCAACATACAAGTAGTCATTAAGTAATGGGAGCAGAGGAGATCATCCTGGCAGAACATATAGAGTGCGTGCTGTAGATATTAGTTGGCTGATTGAATGGACACCTGGGCACAGGATTTGTAACCAAGAAATTAGGATTTAAGGGATGATTTTGATTACTGAATCATATTTCTTTTTGCTTCCTGGGATATTGGAGTAGACAGAGGGGAATACTTGAAAGCTCTAAACTATAATTAAGCTGGCCTGATATCCAAAATAATAGTAAAAGCCCTTATCTTGTGCCTTTGTGACTGTAAGAGCTGTTACCCCCTCTATCTGATCATTTTCTTGTAGGGCAAAGGTCCTAATACTAATGAAGAATTTGAAGTCAGCCATTAACTAGCTTTCAGCTCTGGGCATCTGTAAATTATTTGCTATTGAAAGATAACTTGTCTTCCTTCCTTCTGGTTTACACCTTTAGTCCTGAAGTGATAGCTCTGCCTCCCCTCCTTTCAACTTATGTTCTCCTATTGAAATGATAATGATAACACTCTCCTTTTCTGCTTTGAACTTGCTGTTTGAAATTATCTCATCTACCCTTGCTAAAAGCTTTAAAAACCTTGAACCCCTTAAACTCAGGGAAACAGATTTTGGGCCACTAGGCCATCTGCTCTCCTATTTCATGCCTAATAATAAACTCTCTTTGAAACCCTGGTGTCTCAGGAATTGGTTATTGAGCACATCAGGCAAAAGAATCCATGACCTTTGTCCAGTAACAGGTTCAAGGCACTGTGCTCATAGGACACCTGCCATGCCTGAAGTTCTCAACTAAACTATTTAAGATCATTTAAATGTATTTTCAATTCTTAATGGCTGATGACAGACTGATTTTGTATACAACATAATAAAAATGCTTTATCAATTATATTGTATTAAATTTTATTTGATTGGTGATCTTTCTATTGCTTTTGTTTTAATTCATGGAGGAAAGGTACAAGAAATCCATTTTAAAGGAGTCCTGATAAACAGATTTGCTTTTTCCCTATGAATCCTATGAAAAGCATGATGGATTTTGCAATTTCCTTCTGACTTTGGCTGCTAGAAAGCTCAGAGATAGATTTGTGACCACCACTAGCAACTAAGCAAAATCTTTTTTTCTGGCACTATCCCAATTTTGTCTTATTTTTTGGCTCATTTCCTATTTGTTCCAATTTCCTCTTTTATTTCTCATTTTGCTGCAATGTGTGTATCTCCATAAGCTACATTAAATACTTTTATAGAAAAAAGTGAAGTGTAAATAAGAGAGTAGGATTAAGATTCTGATATTTTCATGTGCTAGCTATTCCAATATAAACTCCTTTTAAAGAGAAATAATTGTCTTAGACATGTGAAAATAAATATAAGTAGTATCCTGGCTCTACCATTTAGTAAGTGGCTTTGGGTAAATTTACTTTACCTCTTTGCACCTGAGATTTCTCATGTATAAAATGGGGATTGAAATAACATCTGACTTGAAGATGAAATGAAAGAATTTGGGTAAAGCACCCAGCATAGTGCTTGGCATATAAGTGCTTAAATAGCTCTTACCATTATCCTGAATAAGCACTGGGACGATTTGAAATGGAGGTAAGAGGCTCCAGTGGAGAAAGTGAGAGAAGGACCCATAGTAACCACCAGTAAGCCTGATTAGAAACTAAAGGAAATAAATCAGCATAAGAAGGAGGATGGGCACAGAAAGCGACACCAAGGCAAGCAGTTTGAAGGGAAGAATGGCTAAGCTGAAGCCAACTCCTCTGGGGGCTGGGCTGCCAAATAAAATACAATACTCCCATTTAAATTTGAATTTCAGATAAACAACAAAAATTTTTAAGTATAATTATGTCCAAAATAGTGGATGGCATATACTTTATACTGAAAAAGTATTTTTTTATTTGTCTGAAATTCACATTTAACTGGGCATTCTATATTTTTATTTGCCAAATTTGGCAACCCTATGGTAGGAGTGTGCACTGGGAGACAACAGCCCAACTTGTAGATGCTGGTTTAGGATAGCACAATTGAGTGACATTTGCCTAGGGCCTCATTCCTGAAGTGGCAGTGCTAAGTCTTGTAGTAGGCATGCCAGGCTGCCAAAGATTGAAACTCTAGCAAAATGCTCAAATGAGAAGGGAGGTAGCAACTGGGATTCTGAAAAATTCTGCACGAGAACTCAGTTAGTGGCCTGAGGTGGTGGGGGGCTCAGATCAGTTTCAAGTGCACTGACAAGTGGTAAAAGCACAAAGGGAAAATCTCAGTAGTGCTTGGTTTCTGCAGTAGAGTGAGAGTGGAACTTGGCAGTATCAACCATAGTTAACAACTAACCCAGAGGATGTGAAAACAAAGAAAGTTAGCCAGGCAGGCTGAGCACAAATGGAGCAGAATAGGCAAGTTAGTGAGTCATCACTGACATGACCAGGTCTAGCCCCTGGGACCACTGAGCCCTAAGTATGTCTGGAAATAAGGAGGCTTGGGAAGACCTGCTATTGGAAGGGGGACATCCAACCCCACATTTGAGAATATGAGTAAATTTCAAACCCCACAGGCAGTGGGCAGGAGTTATTATTATAATGTCTTGTCTCTAATCTTTATTTCTTTCCTTTTGCTGTTCTTTCTCCAGTTCTTCCAAGTGGACAGCTAATTTCTGAATTTTTGCCCTTTCTTCATTTTTGATATAGGCATTTAGGGCAATAAATTTCCCTCTTAGCACTGCCTTTGCTGCAACCCATAAGTTTTGATATGTTGTGTTTTCATTTTCATTTGCCTCGAGATATTGACTGATTTCTCTTGTAATTTCTTCCTTGACCCACTGGTTGTTTAAGAGTGTGTTTTAGAGTCTCCACATATTTGTGAATTTTTTGGCACTCTGCCTATTATTGATTTCCAACTTTATTCCTTTATGATCTGAGAAAGTGTTTTGTAGGATTTCAATCTTTTTAAATTCGTTAAGACTTGCTTTGTGACCCAGCATATGGTCTATCTTTGAGAATGATCCATGGGCACTTGAGAAAAAGGTGTATCCTGCTTTTGTAGGGTGTAATGTCCTATAAATGTCTGTTAAGTCTAGCTCATTTATTGTAATGTTCAAATTCTGTTTCTTTATTGATCTTCTGTCTAGATGTTCTGTCCATTGATGAGAGTGGGGAATTGAAGTCTCCAACTATTATGGTAGATGTGTCTATTTCCCTTTTCAGTGTTTGCAGTGTTTGCCTCATGTATTTTGGAACATTCTGGTTCGGTGCATAAATATTTATGATTGTTATGTCTTCATGCTGAATTGTTCCTTTTATTAGTACATAGTATCCTTCTTTGTCTCCTTTAAATGTTTTACATTTGAAGTGCAATTTGTTGGATATTAGTATAGCTACTCCTGCTCTTTTCTGGTTGTTATTTGCATGAAATATCTTCTCCTAACCTTTCACTTTCAACCTATGTTTATGTTTGGGTCTAAGATGTGTTTCCTGTAGACAGCATATAGAAGGATCCTGTTTTTTAATCCATTCTGCCAGTCTATGTCTTTTGATTGGGGAGTTTAATCCATTAACATTTAGTGTTATTACTGTATGGGTAGTACTTTCTTCTACAATGTCTGGTCTCTGGGCTCTGAAACTAGGGTGCATCTGAGCTTGGATTGGAATATAAGTGGATTTAGTTGCAATTTTAATAGGCATTTGGTTGGCATAGAGAGGGGTCTTTGATTGGAGCCTATCAGAGGGTCAGCAGGGAAGGGATATAAAAGGTCCATTTGTCCTTAAGGTCATGTTCATAAAAGGTCATATATAGAGGCTTTTGACATTATCTCCTCCAAGTGAATTTATATGAGAGATGACATGATTTATCATTTTAAAACATTTGTAACTCTGATTTTGCATTTTCATCTTTTTAATATGATACATAATGGACATACCATAAATTTTACATAAAATGTACAATTCAGTGACTTTTAGTATATTCTCAATGTTGTACAACCATCACCACTAACTAGTTACAAAATATTTTCATCACCCCAAACAGAAACTCTGTACCCATTAAGAAGTTACTCCCTTTTCCTCCCTAATCCCAGCCCCACCAGTCTATTTTCTGTCTATATAGAATTTTCTATTCTGGATATTTTGTATAAGTGGAATCATATAATATGTGGTCTTTTATGCCCAGCTTCTTTTGCTTACTTAGCATAATGCTTTCAAGATTTATCCATGTTGTAAAATATATCAGTACTTCACTCCTCTTTATGTCTGATTAATATCCCATGGTATTACCACATTTTGTTTACCCATTCATCAGTGTATGGACCTTTGGGTTATTCCCATTTTAGGGTTGTTCACATTTTAGAGCTATATAATGAATAATTGTATTAGTAGCATTCATGTACAGAGTTTGGGTGGACACATACTTTCAAATCTTCACCTTACTCCCTAGAAGTAGAATTATTGGGTCATATGGTAACTCTATGTTTAACTTTCTGAGGAACTGCTAATTTTTTCACTTTTTAATATGCTGGAAACTTTAAAAATGACAATAATCTGAGCATCTCTTGACCACTAAGAATTCCTATTCTCAACCACTTGGGATTCCTATTCTTGACCACTAGGGATGATCTTAAGGGTACATTGGAGAGAATTGTACCCAGACATCACTGCCACCCCTAATTAGAGTCTTATGCATTCACCATTGCATTTTCCCATCCCTTCTCTCTGCCTTTCCTCTTGTATCATTTTAGTTTAGGGAGATTAAAGATAGAACTTCATATATCTTTTAAATACACCACATTCTTCGGGTTACAAAGCCCTTTGACAGGAAGGCACCATTATCCCATTTGATAGATAAGGAAATTGAGTCTCCAAAAGGTAAAGTGACTTGCCCAAGTTCCATATCCAGTGACTTGTGGAAGCAGGGTAGATGCTAGAGCATTCAACACCCGGTTTAGGCTCCTTTCCACTGGAGCATATGCCACACATGGCTCTGGAAAATGTAGAAAACCATTGGTATATTTGGGCTCACCAACTGATTCCACACATCCTCAACAATGTTGAAAATAGAGCTTTAATGCCACTGGGGAAAGAAACAAATGTAGAGTTGAGGAGAGAAGGCATGCTGTTTCTCCCTGACTGCATAGCATGACTGGGAATAATTCATCTAAGGGGGAAATGCACTCCCCACCTGTAGAGTATGAATTCACTGTAGCCTGGTCTATGTTGGGTCCTGAGAATACAGAAAAGAATGAGCAGGGCTGGGACTAAGGGTGAGGTGAATAAGGCATTTGTTCAGGCACAGGATTTTTAAAATAATTTTATTGATAAAACAACGTACAAACATTCCATACATGGGGTACAATTAATGGCTTACAATACCATCACATAGGTGTGTATTCATGACCATGATCAGTGTTTTGAACGTTTGCATCACTCCAGAAAAAGATATTAAAAAGAATAAAGAAAAAACTCATATATACCATACCCCTTACCCTTCCCTCTCATTGACCACTAGTATTTCCATCTACCCAATTTATCTTAACCTTAGTCCCTCTATTATTTGTTTATTTTTAATCCATTTTCTTACTCATCTGTCCATACCCTAGATAAAAGGAGCATCAGACACAGGTTTTCACAATCACACAGCCATATTATAAAAGTTATATCATTATACAATCATTTTCAAGAAACAGACTACTGGAACACAGCTCTATAGTTTCTGGAGCTTCCCTCTAGCCACTCCAAACCACAATAAACTAAAAAGGGATATCTATATAATGCATAAGAATAACCTCCAGGATAACCTCTTGACTCTGTTTGGAATCTCTCAGCCACTGACACAATTTTTTCTCATTTCTCTTTCCCCTTTTGGCCAAGAAAATTTTCTCAATCTCTTGATGTCAGGTCCTGGCTCATCCTGGGATTTCTGTCCCACATTGATAGGGAGATTTACACCTCTGGGAGTCATGTCCCACATGGGTGGGGGTGGGGAAGGCAGTGATTTAACTTAGCATGTCAGCTTAGAGAGAAAGCCCACATTTGAGCAACAAAAGAGGTTATCTTGGGGTGACACTTAGGCCTAATTTTAAGTAGGTTTACATAGCTGTTCAGGAATAAGTGTCATAGGGGTAAACACCAAGACTGAGGGCTTGGCCTATTGATTTGGTTGTCCCCACTACTTGCAAGAATATCAGAAATTCTCCAAATGGGGAAATTCAATATTTCTCTCATTTTCCCCATTCTCTCAAGGGAATTGATACAATCAAGATACAGAACATTTCAATCACTATAAGGATCCCTCATATTGCCCTTTTATAGTCATATTCATTTCATTCCCACCCCATCCACATCTTAAACACTGGCAACACTAATCTGTTCTCCATTTCTATAATCCTGTCATTTCAAGAATTCTGTATAAATAGAATCATATAGTATGTAAACTTTGGGGATTGGCTTTTTTTCACTCAGCATAATTCTCTGGAGAGTCATATAGAGAAGTATTAATAGATTGTTCCTTTTCATTCCTGAGTAGCATTGCATTGTATTGATGTACTACTGTTTAACCATTTCCCTGTTCAAGAATATCTGGGTTGTTTCCAGATTGGGGCTATTATGAATAAAACCACTGTATTAGTCAAGGTTCTCTAGAGAAACAAGACCAACAGAAGATATCTGTAAATATGAAACCTACAAAAGTTTTGCACACAACCGTGGGGACATAAGAGTTAAAAATCTGTAGGGCAGGCAATAAGCTGGCAGCTCCAATGAAGGTCCCCAATGAATTCAAGCTGGCAAGCTGAAACAGAAAGAGGGATTCTCTCTTCTGAATTCTCCTTAAAAGCTTCTGGATGATTAGATTAAGCATCACTCATTACAGAAGACACTCCCCTTAGTTAACTTCATATGTAATCAGTTGTGGATGCAACCAATGTGCTCATGATTTAAGTCCATGAAATGTCCTCACAACAACAGATAGGCTAAATGCTTGCTTGACTGGACAACAGGGCACCATCACCTGGCCAAGTTGACACCCCTTGTCAACTTGGCAGCTATATACATCACCTTAAACCATACTTAATCTCTAAAAAGAAAACAGTAACAGACTTTTTTTTTTTTTGCCTAACAATATTCAACTGTCCTGTGAACAACTGGAAATGTGCTAAATCTCTCCAGAATAGGGTGGAAATCTTTGGTTAATATTCACCCTTAAACTTGATATCCTACAACTTAAATACTACTGTAGAGGGCCAGGAGCAATCAATCAGGCCCAAGTAGGGAAAGTCCCCACAACATTGGGGCAGAAGGTCCCCAAGAGTTTAACAATAACCAATGGTAGGAAACTGAGAGAATGGGATGTGTTTTGGCAATAGCTAATGGCATTTTTCTGCTTCTATGATATGCTTGCTTGCTAGCAACTGCAAAACCACATGATTTTAGCCTTTATAAGTACACTTTGAAAACCTCTGGGGGCTGCTCTCTGAATCTTCCTTCTTGGAGGTTTCTGAGGCAGTTGCCAGCTGGCTAATAAAGACTCCAAATTGACTTGCAGTTTTGAATTATGTGGTCTCTCTTTTGGTGCACCCCACAACATTTGTAGGCCCTAGTGAGATCATCCCTAATGGGATATCTGGTGACCACAGGTCCTGAGGATTGCCCCTGGAACTGAGTTCTGGCCCAGAGGAAGGCTTTGGAGAGATGTTCCTCCACCCTAGGCAGGGACCAGGAAATGGGCCAATACTACAGGACCCTCTGAAATTATACAAAATCTGGTGGAGTCATCTGTTTCTGGAAACCTCACCCGTGAGTACAGGTCTGTTATTGGATCCAGTGAGGACCTCTGGAAGGCTAGACAGGAGCATTACTTCCTAGGTCAGGTTCCAGGGCAAGACATTGCCTGGAGCTTCTGGTTAGGAATCAATTAAGGATAGGGCTTTTGTGTGTCTTAGTTTAGTTTGTCCCTTCTCTCATCTGTTGGTCTTGTCACATTCTGTGTCGTTCTTGTCATAATTGCCATGGGTCAGTCAATCTTATCTGTCTGTACTCCCCTTCAATGTTTTTTGAAAAATTTACAGGAATTTCAGCGGAAGGCCAGAGACTATAGAGCCCCTGTCAATGCCTTCAACTTTAAAAAATTCTGCTCATGGGAGTGGCCAACTTTTGGTTCTGGGTGGCCTCCTGAGGGAACCACAGATCTATCTGTGGCTTATAAAGTCCAAAGGACATTTTTTGGTAATCCAGGCCACCCTGACCAAATCCCCTATATACTAATTTGGATTAGAATTTTAACAGAAAAACCCAAGTGGTTATGGTCTTGCCTAGAGTCCCAAAAAGAAAGACGCCCCTCCGAGCCAAAATGGCCCTCTTAATAAAAACCTCTCAAAAAGAAAGGACTAATGGGATCCCAGTATTGACAGGACCATCAGAGGATCCACTCTGATGGACCCTCCCCCATACCCAACAGCCCCTCTGCCCCCTCTAAGACCAGAGGGGAGAAATGGCCAAGAGGCGGCAACCAGCTTCTAATAGCCGGGAGGTGACCTTCAGTCCCCACCATACCAGAAGTGGCTCTGCTTACCACCCTTCTTCTGGTTCACAATCACCAGATTCTTCCAGAGCCCCAATTTTACCCTTGAGCCAAGTTGGCCCTGCCCCAGGGGATGACCAGCCACCTTTCATGGTTTATGTCCCCTTTTCCTCTAGTGATCTGTATAATTGGAAAAACCAGAATCTCTCTCTCTCTCTGAAAAGCCCCAAGCGCTCATCTCCCTCTTGGAGACTGTCTTTTTTACCCACCAGCCCACATGGGATGACTGCCAACAGTGCCTCCAGGCCCTCTTCACCTCCAAGGAATGAGACAGAGTCAGGAGAAAGGTGAGGAAGTTAATTCTTGGACCTGATGAACAACCTACTACCAAGCCAACCCTATTAGAGTCTATGTGCCCCTCTACCTGTCCCGGATGGGAACCCAACACTGTTAGAGGTAAGGAGGCTCTCATCGGTATCGCCAGACTCTGCTCCAGGGAATACAAGTGGCGTCCACGAAGCCAACCAACTTGTCTCAGACAAGCAAAACTGTACAAAAGCCAGATGAATCTCCAGCCGCTTTCCTTGAGTGACTCCTGGAGGCGTACCACTGGTATACCCCTATAAATCCAGAGGTGCCTGAAAATAGGTGACCCGTAAATATAGCATTTGTCACCCAGTCAGTCCTAGATATAAGAAAAAAATTACAGAAATTAGAATGATTTAAGAGTAAAGTGCTGTCTGAACTGATAGAGATTGCCCAAAAGACTTTTAATAACAGAGATGACCCCAAAACCACACAGTTCATAAATAGCCAAAATTTTAGTATCCACAATGGCTGAACAGGAAAAACAAAAAGGTAAATGGAAAACCATTGAAAAGAGAAAGGGAAACCAAGGAGAAAGACTGGGCCTAGGTGCAAACCAATGCACCTACTGCAAAGAAAATGGACATTGGAAAAATGAATGCCCTAAAAGAGGACTTAAAGGACTGAAACTGGTGCCTGTTCTAGTTGAAGAGGCGAAGTGATGGGGCCAGGGCTCCATTCTGTTGAGCCCCCGGGAGCCCAAAGTCACCTTAGAAATCATGGGCAAGCCTATAAAATTTCTTGTGGATACTGGAGCAACATTCTCTATCCTCCAGCAAGCAGAAGGACCCATATCTAAGGGAAAAAATCCCCATACAGGGAGCAAAGGGAAAGACAAAGTCTTACCCATGGACTAAGACTAGGATCACCAACCTTGGGGAAGGAACTGTCACCCACTTGTTTCTTGCAATGCCAGAGTGTCTGTACCCACTTTTGGGGACAGACCTTCTCCAGAAGTTACAAGCCACCATCTCTTTCAAAAATGATTTGGCTGAGCTCTCCTTCAGTACAAACCCCTCAGCAATCCTCCTCACTTGCCCCTTATCAGAAGAGTATTTACTTACTGCAGAGGTGGCACTGCCAGCCCCAGGCCTATATTTGTGGGAATTTAAAGAAAAAATACCAGGCGTATGGGCAGAAACTAACCTACCAGGATTAGCCACCCACCGGACCCCCATTGTTGTCCAGCTGACTAGCACCACCACCCCAATCAGAGTCCAACAATACCCAATAAACCTAAAGGTTAAAAAAGGCATTGCAGTCCATATCAAAAGACTCCTGGAGGCAGATATTCTAGTCCCCTGCCATTTGGCCTGGAACATCCCCCTTCTCCCGGTCCAAAAACCCGGGACTGATGATTTTCAGCCAGTGCAAGTTCTCCTAGAAGTAAACAAAAGAATTGAAACCATTCACCCTACTGTGCTTAACCCATATATGCTCTTGATCCTGTTACCCCCCAACCAGCAGGTCTACACTGTTCTGGACTTAAAGGATACCTTCTTTTCACTTCCCTTGGCCATGGTAAGTCAGCCCACCTTTGCTTTTAAATGGACTGACACAGAGGGGGCTTCTCTGGACAACTAACCTGGACCCGGTTGCCACAGTATTTCAAAAATTTTCCCACCCTGTTCAATGAGGCCTTAAGCCAGGATCTGGCTCATTTTAGACAAGAGCATCCAGAAATAACCCTCCTACAATATGTGGATGACCTCTTACTGGCAGCTAATAACCTGTCAGGCTGCAAAAAGGCAACCAAAAACTTGTTACAGGAACTAGCCCAGTTGGGCTATTGGGTCTCAGTCAAAAAGGCCAAACTAATAGCTCTGACCCAGGCTCTAAGGTGGGGGGAAAGGGAAGGTTGTCAACATCTGTACAGACAGCAAATACGCCCTCACAACTATGCACATCCATGGGGAACTATATTAGGAGCAGGAACTTTTGACATTGGGGGGAAAGGAAATAAAAAATATACCAGAAATACTCGCCTTGCTAGAGGCTATCTGGTTACCAAAAGGGCAGCCATTATACATTGCAAAGGACATCAGACTGCTGTAACTCAAATCGCCAGAGGACATGCCCTGGCTGATAGAATGGCAAGAGGTTGCCCCAAAACCAGTGGGGACGCTGCAGATACTTCCTGTTTTACCAGGGTGAGTGCTGCTGAGCCCTCCAAAATACACCAGGGAACAAATTAGACTGGGCAAAACTCTGGGCACTAAAACAGATCCAGATGGTTGGAAAATTCTCCCAGATGGGAGAATTCTAGTGCCAGAGCACCTGGGAAAAAAATTGGTTACCCAGGTTCACCAAAGTACACACCTGGGCAGTATGAAACTAACTGAACCCTTACAGAGAGATTACTACATTCCCTGATTGCAACAACAAGCCCAGCAGGTATCATTCAGATGCCACATCCACACCCAGGTAAATTCTGGCCAAGGGAAAGAAATGTCCCAAGGAAACAGGCTGAGGGGACAAGCCTCAAGGGAACAGAGGGAAATAGCCTTCATGGAAATATTACCTGGTCCATATGGATACAAATACCTATTAGTCTTCATCGACACCTTGTCTGGATGGACTGAGGCATTTCCTACCAGAACCAAGACAGCACAAATAATAATAAAAAAACTAGTTTCTGAAGTTGTCCCCCGATTTGGCTTCCCAACTGCAATGGGGTCCGACAATGGGCTGGCGTTCATCACCCAAGTTACACAATTATTAGCAAAAATATTAAATATCAAATGGAAATTACATTGTATTTATAGGCCATGGAGTTCAGGGCAAGTTGAAAGAATGAATAGAACAATAAAGGAAACTTTAAATAAACTAAAGCTCAAGGCTGGTGAAAACTGGGTGAGTCTACTTCCATTTGCCCTCATAAAAACTAAATGTACTCCCTATGTTAGGGAATTACCCCATATGAAATGATGTTTGGGCAACCACACCCACTAATCCCTAAATTGGGAGAAGAAAAAAATAGCTAAATTAAATAACCATTCTTTTCTAAAATCATTATGGGCCCTGCAATCTGCCACCCAGCAAACTCAGGAACTGGTGAAGACAGCCCATCTGGGACCAACAAATCCTGCCCCTAAAAAAGATCTATTTCAGGTGCAGCCCGGAGACCTAGTCTGGATAAAGAAGCTTTAGCCAGCCACCTTGGAGGCCCCATGGACAGGACCCCTGCCAGTGATATGAAAAGTTATTTTCCTGGTCCCCATGGCTGACCATGCTCTTGTCCACCATAACAGGTCCTCTAATTCTCATATTATTAAGCTTAATGTCTGGACCCTGGATAATCAACTGTCTAACCTCATACATGCAAAGAAGAATACAAACTGTTAAATTATTAGTCCTTGAAACCCAATATCAGCAAATTTATAATCAAAGTAAAGAAACAATGATTTTATTCTCTCATAAAACCAGTGAAGAATGTGGAGGGCCAGGAGTAATCAATCAGGCCCAAGCAGGGAAAGTCCCCACAACATTGGGGTGGAAGGTCCCCAAGAGTTTAACAATAACCAATGGTAGAAAACTGAGAGAACAGGATGTGTTTTGGCAACAGCTAACGGCATTTTTCTGCTTCTATGATATGCTTGCTTGCTAGCACTGCAAAACCACAACATGATTTTAGCCTTTATAAGCATACCTTGAAAACCTCTGGGGGCTGCTCTCTGAATCTTCCTTCTTGGAGGTTTCTGAGGCAGTCACTGGCAGGCTAATAAAGACTCTAAATTGGCTTGCAGTTTTGCATTTTGTGGTCTCTCTTTCAGTGCACCCCACAACACTACAACATGAACAAAAGAATTTATGTCACATGATAAAGGGGATAAAACAGAGAGGAAAATGAAGATATGTGCTTTATGTACAAATACATAGATATTCATTACAAAGTAAGGAAGAAATATTTATACCATTACAGTCCTCATTTCTGTAACTGATCATGTGGTCATAGTTCATATTTATCATGACCTGTTTCAAATACCCATTTGATATTCCCTTTACCCTCACCAAGAACCTCAGCTGGCCATAGTTCTTTGCCTGGTGGGGTGACCCAAACCTTCATTTCTGAAGTTTCTGAGCTATTGGTAGCTCTGCCTGGATTGAGTTGTTGCAGTTTTCCATTGTACTTAATCACAGGGCATGGTAGTACTAAGAGATGACCTAGGGGATCTCCTCTATTCCAGGAAAACTCTTTCTTATCTCCATTGTATAGTTGCAGTTCTATTTCACATTGATAGGATCAATCACCCCAGCCTGTTGGTTCAGTGGCATGAGAAGCACAATGTGTCCAGGTGGCAGTCTTAACTTCTTGTTCAGTGAAGCACTGTTGTGTCTCCTGGTAGGAAAACTCTCCTTTTGGAACTAAGACCTGTGGACCAGCAGAGCTTAAGGTTTCAGGAACAGGAAGCAAAAATTGTTCTAACGGATCACTAGGGGTGATAGCAAGTGGTGCCATTCCCATTTCCACCCCTTGATTCCTGGACCTATGAATCCTGGCTGTGGGAGAAACATCCTCCCTGGCCACTGGGAACCCATGTTAACAAGCACCAGAATAGCATCCCCAACCTGTACCTATATCTGCCCTGAAGCCAATCACTGGACTGTTTGTTTCCCACCTAGTATACTGCTCCCTGTGGCACATCCACCCTGCAATCACAAGGTGTTAGATGACTGAATGAAATCAACCCCCAAAGTAAATCGATCAA